>CM056598.1:35725533-35874245 GCA_029721355.1 Tegillarca granosa | reverse complement strand
GATACAATTTTAGATGCTCTACATGATGTACCAAAAGACGGACATTGTGACCTTATTTTCATGGTCCGGTGATTTTCTTTGTTATTTTTAGAGTTATTAAATGAACTTTTGTAAACAGCATCTCTGAAACACTATTTGATAGATTTTAATGAACTTGTGTACACTTGTTCCCTATGAAGTATTTGTGCCTTTTGGGGGTCACATCTGATTGGTTAAATAGAAAGGGAGATAATATCGATGTCACCACTCTACTGATTTTGCACTCTAGAAAAGAAACTAATTGATCGGGATCTGGATGAGATTTGTTTTATAGGTACAATTTTAGATGTTCTACATGTTGTACCACAAAGACAGACATTGTGACCTTATTTTCATGGTCCAATGATATTCTTTGTTATTTAAGAGTTATTAAATGAAAGTTTTGTAAACAGCATCTCTGAAACACCATTTGATAGAATGTAATGAAACCTTTGTACACTTGTTCCCTATGACAAGTAGTTGTGCCTTTGGGGGGGTCACATCTGATTGGTTGAAAAAGAAAGGGAGATAATAACAATGTCACACTCTACTGATTTTGCACTCTAGAAAAGAAATAAATGATTGATCTCAATGAAATTTGTTTTATAGGTACAATTTTAGATGCTCTACATGATGTACCACAAAGTCGGACATTGTAACCTTATTTTCATGGTCCGGTGATTTTCTTTGTTATTTTAAGAGTTATTGAATGAACTTTTGTAAACACCATTTGATAGAATGTACACTTGTTCCTTATGATATGTATGACAATTTAAAGGTTTAATAGGACAATAATTTCCAGAAGTTATTAAACCTTTATCTTCATTCAAATGCATCAATCATTGCTACTACTAACACTCAGTTCTTTTTCAATGTACAAGGTTGCCACCATTGGCCTTGACTTACCCAGTGATTGAGCCCTGCTCAAACACAATGTCTAGTTACTTCTGTTTTTGTGCTCTATATTTTTAATGTGCATCATGTGATATCACAAATATTTAGCTTTTTTGAAAAAAATATTTAGAAAAATATTTATACTTTGCTTTTTTGTTTTAGCCTGAAGAAGAATATTTATTAAACAATGTAGCCAGAGTAAGAGATATAGAACTGCTTACTGGACTGAGATTTCTGACTAAATTTTCGGATGATGTATCAGCTAACTTAGAACGTTCTTACCAACATCATTGTGGAAGACAAAGACAATGTCTTTGACATGGAGGGATTTACCATGTAAGGATCAGCAGCCAAAGAACAACACCTGTCCAGGGTTGGTAGTATTTATTTATAACTACTTTTAAATATTACAAACCATGAAGATGCATGTTAAATTTTCTTTTAATACTTTTGAATACAAAAATAAAAATTTAAAAATGTATATCCATTAATTTCTAATTTGGTACAATGCAGTTACTAACCTTATTCAAATATCTTATAAGTGTGTAAGTTATGGAACAAATGGCATTAATTTGAAGGTTCATAATCATCAGAATTTACACACACACACACAAACACACACACACACACACACACACACACACATGCTTTTTAAAAAAAACTAACTTCAGTGAAGTCTGATTTAAAAGCCACATGAGCAGTTTTTGTCTCAATCCCATATCTAAAGATTAAATTGAATTTGTCCTAAAATTATAGACAAATCTTACTAGTAAATATCCTGATTCTTGTTTATGAGATGCTACTAAGAGCTCAAGGTCCCCCTTATCTGGATATGATACTATATTACAAGGTTAATGTGTCCAATAGTATATATACTGTTACAAATAATGTCAAAAAATTTCTGAAGTTGCATACTTATTGGTATTACTGTTTTTTCAACACCCAGTCCTTAATCTTGAGTCAGTGGCCTCAACCACTTGACCAAAATAGACTTGCACACTAAAGTGCCATATCAATAATCAGGACAAAGTTATTTCCTTTACTGTTTTATTTATCATTGTATGTGTGTATTTCCAGGAAGATACCATTATTGTTGATATCACTGGATGGTTTTAGAGCAGAGTACCTGAACAGACATATAACACCTGTTATACAGAAGATGAGAGATTGTGGAGTTCACACACCATATATGAGATCAGCCTTCCCTACTGTTACCTTTCCTAATCATTATACTATTGTCACAGTGAGTATATGTATCATGTATCCTGCACTTCATAGTCCAGTCATTTTCAGCTGTATCATGGAGTAACAAGAGTATGATTATGAATATATACCATTTGCAATTCCATGAAGGGTTGCACATTAACCAGTTTGTATTTTACAATGACAAATATGAAGACAACAATACTTTCAGGGAAAAAGAGATTCACTGGACAAGTATTCTTAACAACTTTACTGTATTGTTCTCAAAAAATGATAGCACAAGGGTAATATGTAGTTTTGGAAGTAGTTTTGTCCAGTTGCCACTAACAACAAAGACTGACTCAGTGGTTAGGTTGTAGGGCATCTGCCTCAAAGAGGGAGGTTGTGGGTTAGTTCACCATTCATGTCATACATTAGACTTTCAGATTTGAGATACTCTTTCTTGCTCTAAGTATTGAGAAGATAATGATAATACCAGAAATGACCAAATAAATGTTTGTAATGAATCCCAGCTTTACTACTTAATTTTCCACTAAACCTCTGTATAATACCAGATTGTTATGAATCAGAGATTCACTGTATATAAAACATTGTTCAGAGATTTAAGTTTGTTTAAGAAAATCTTAGTTAAGAAATAATTCTGAATATGATGTCTGAGCTTGTCTTTCAACTTTAACTTTATGAAATATAATATATATGTTTGAGTTAATCCCATTACGAAATTATGTACCTGTGTGTATGATGTTCTCTTTGTTTAGGGTTTATATCCAGAGTCACATGGGATTATATCAAACAATATGTATGACCCAGATATAGGAGAGGTGTTTACACTGTCTAGTAAAACAAAAGGGGATCCAAGATGGTGGGGAGGAGAGCCAGTAAGTAATCAATCTGATTAATTATATGTAAGTCTTCCATCAGTATCTGTGGTGTTCTGGCAGAAGGTTGTAAAAATTATTCCCTAATTTTTTTTAATCACTTGAAATTTTGCCAATTAATTATTCATTGTTGAACTAAAGTTTTTTTTTTTAAAAGCCTTGGCTTTAGGGGTATGTTGTTAATTAACAGTTAGCCTTGGATTTATGGGTATGTTGTTCATTAACAGTTAGCCTTGGCTTAGGGGTATGTTGTTAATTAACAGTTGGCCTTGGATTTAGGGGTATGTTGTTCATTAACAGTAAGCCTTGGCTTTAGGGGTATGTTGTTCATTAACAGTAAGCCTTGGATTTAGGGGTATGTTGTTCATTAACAGTTAGCCTTGGCTTTAGGGGTATGTTGTCCATGAATAGTTAACCAGGGGTTGAGGGGTATGTTGTTATATAACAGTAAGCCTTGGATTTAGGGGTATGTTGTTCATTAACAGTAAGCCGTAGATTTAGGGGTATGTTGTTCATTAACAGTAAGCCTTGGCTTTAGGGGTATGTTGTTCATTAACAGTAAGCCTTAATTGGCTTTAGGTTTATGTTGTCCATGAATAGTTAGCCATGGTTTGAGGGGTATGTTGTTCATTAACAGTAAGCCTTGGATTTCGGGGTATATTGTTCGTTAACAGTAAGCCTTGGATTTCGGGGTATATTGTTCATTAACAGTGTTCTTGTGAACTATCATAGCTTCCTCTTTTTCAGCAAATCATTCCAAACATGTCTTAAGGTACACCATACTGTTGATTAGTAACAATATAGGCTTCGTATTACGAAATTGAACAAAAATGTTACTGATTTTTTGTGCTTGGATATTGTTTTTCCAGATATAACAAGTAAAATACAATCTGTAATTTCTAGAAATTATAAGTACCAAATTCATTTAGTATTTTTTTTTAGAAAATTAAAATGGCAATGCATTTACATAAATTCATATTACTGTGTCATGGTTTCACAGGGTTTTACAAAGTGAAAACTGTAAAGTAAAGATTTTATTATTGCTAATAATTTTTTCATTTTAAATCAGCATTGTTTCTGTCATTTTAACAATTTTACAGATGTGGATAACAGCTAAAAAACAAAACAAGAAAACTGCAACATTTTTCTGGCCAGGTTCAGATGTAAATATATCAGGCAAGTATATAGACAGCAATATATATAGCAATATATAGTCTGATAGGAAAACAAACAGCAATTTCTCACATCTTTTGGATTAAGACCAGGGCCCTTATAATTTAGATACAAACAGTTTTTTAGAAGTAAAAAACAAATTATAACAATTATATTTGTAACACACAGCTAGCTTCATAAAATCAGTTTTTTTATTTAATGTAACACAAAATTAAAGCATCAAATCATCAAAGTACATTTTAAGATGTTATAAGGTAATTATTCAAGTCAAAATCAATAATTTTTAAAACTTTTAAAATTTGAATTAGACCTCGGAGAAATCTTTTTTTTTCATTCCAAATAATGCACAGTTCAAAAACCAAAGTTGCCTAATTAGATAGAGCCATATCTTTCTCAGGTTTGGTTATCAAATAAAGAGTTTTAGTGAAATTCAATTTTCATATCTTGATGGCATTAATACAAATGTTTTGTTTCAAAGGAATGACAATTACATAGTGTTTTCTTTCAAAGGCATACACATATTTTAAAAAATAGGACTTGTATTGGTGACTGTAGATCAAAATTACAATTTTCACATGGGATTTACATTATGTGATTCTAGTGTCTCATTTATTTGTTTTTTTATTACAGGAATATATCCAGATATCTGGAAGCTATATGATGGGTTAGTAACTTTATTTACATTTCAAGAAATGAAAATCTTTGAGAAAAAATAAAATTGTTTTGGCTGTTATACTTGTAGAAATCAGGCATCCAAAATTTATACTTAATTAGAATCAATAAATACTCTTTAGTTCAGCCATATTTTTCTATTATTTAACCCTTTGTCCCAAGAACAAAAGAGAGAAAATCAATGATTAAATATGATTAAACTTTATTTTTTCTCAACAAATTTCAGATTTATAACTTGAATTACAGGTGGAGTTATGCTTGATGTTTTTTCCAGGTTTCAGGAAATTACAAAGTCCTTTAAGCAACAATTTTTTTTAGAGTTAAGGATGTATGGTGGACATACATGTTAAGATTATACCTCAATATTATCAGTATCACCTTAGTACCAGTAAAAGTTCTAAAGATCTAAAACTCTCTGGTATCTGAGATGTTGATCTATTGTGTATCTTATAACTTTTGCATATTAATTGGTTTAATTACTGTGTTCCCATGACAATTTATGTCCAATAATTTAAAGTAACACCATAGTCTTCTAAGATAACACTTGGACAAACAAGTCTTTTGATTAATTTACAAACATTTTTATCTTAATATTTTTTGTCATATGATTTTAAAGAAAAATTCTGAGATTATTTTATTCTTAGTGATTTTGGAATTACATGTAGAGAAATTTTCTATGTAATTAACTAGAGATGGTCATTTTCGGCAAAGCAGGTTGTGAGTATTTTTTAAGTAGAAAACATAGGAAATGGTATGGTATTTAAATCTTTAATATGCCATTATCCAATATATGCCATTATCTGATATGTGATAATTAGTGCACTGTATTTGATAATATTTTTGTTAATTTAGATCCGTTGGTTATCCAAAGAGAGTTGACACAGTATTAGAGTGGTTGACACTTCCTGAGGACAGGAAACCAGATTTTATAACTTTATATTTTGATCAGCCTGACCATGCTGGACATGCAAGTGGACCAGATAGTGAAAATGTAAGTACTTATAAATGTTAAAATTCAGAAAAAAACTCATTTGGAGTATACATGTGATGCATGTGATGACCAATAATCTTTCCTTCTCCATTATAATTTCTGACTATAAATCTATACCTTATTGAATGATAAATCTTTATATTTGTTCTTATTGTTATTTAAAAACAACCCTTAAAAGTTTGATTAAAATGCATCACATATAAAAATATTATAACATCTTTACTATGACAACTCTCTCCTAGTTTGGCTGGTCTTACTACATAAGAATATTTGTGTTGTCAGCTTAATCAGACAATGTACATTGGTCAGTTCACAAGCTAGTGCAATCTTAGAAGTAATCACTTTGACACTGGCCCACTTCTGTTATATTTTCCTTTGTCTTTTTCTCTGTTTTCTTCACCATACTTTTTAATGAAACAGTATTTTTTTTATGTTTACATTTATGTTTAACTAACCTGGCTACCTATTGATGGCTCTGCCTGAAAATGCTAATTACATGTTGCTGTATGTTTTTCAGTCTGCCAATACTCTCTTAAACTAAATCTAAAAAGGTATTTTAGCTTAACTAGTGAGTGCGTGTATTTAATTGGAGGCATCCAGTAATTGGTCTGTCAGTCTGTCTGTCCATTTACCTGTACAGATTTACTATAATTATGTTTATTTTTGTGGTACTTATCAAACTTTATGTTCGAAGAGATTTTCTTGAAAGGAAGAAGCAAATTGATTTTTGGTTTCATAGTTCATATACCAAAGCATTGTTACTGTAAACAGATGAAGGGTGTCTGTGCAATACCTCTTTCTTTGATGAAACTTCCAAAACTACTAAGGTATAAATTTGATGAAGTCTCATGAAAGTATGAGTTACATTGTACAGAAACAGCTTAATTCTTCAAAAAGCCTATTGGTGTAATATTCACATAATAGCTTAACTTTGCTTAAAATTCGATGGAAATTCCAATTTATGATAAAGTGTGCATGTTGACACATGTTTTGAAAAAATGATAAACAGGTATACTTAAGCACCAGCAACATAGAGAATAAATGTAATATTTTATGTTTGAAGAATACATGTATAACACTGGAAATGTTTAACTGTTTACTGTTATTTTAATTTACAAGGTAAACAGTCAGTTACAAGTTGTTGATGGTTTAATAGGACAACTAATGGATTCACTGTATCATAAAGATCTTCATAACTGTGTGAACATTATTGTACTGGCAGATCATGGTAAAAACTTAATTACATGTACAAATTTTTATAGAAATAAAAATTAATTTTTCTCTTTTAATTTAGACAGATGAAGGATTGGACATTTTGCCCATTGTATAATTTGAATCATTTAGCAATATGAGCTAATTATATTTAGTTGCATGTCCAAATGTCTTATTTTTTCCATAACAAAGGGCTGCAATGGCTAAGTGGTTAAGGATTTAGCTTTCAAAATGAAGGTCTCACACCACTGTGGGTTTAACCCCCATCAACTGCAAGTGAGGAAGGTTCTTCCTTGACTTAGGCTCTTACTGGTGTGATTGGTATCAGTTAATAGGCTGAGAGGTCTGTATTGTCACTTTACAGCATTGTAGTTGAGTATATGCGTATTCTAAATGTTGACATAAGTGTGCACTAGTACAGCACAATCAGTAACATTTGTAGATTCACATATCACAAGAACTTGTGTCAAGATTAATCCTCAAGAATAATAAAAATTATATCGCCACAAATAACTAAAAATTGCTAATATGACTTAAAACAACATTCAACCAACTGACGAACTTTCCATAACATAAAAATAAATAAATTTCAATTTTTATAATTCATTTTATGAAGGTTTTTTAAAATAAGTGTTTTAATACTTTTACAACTTTAATGATAAAAATTCCAACTAAGAATCATTAACATTGCTTTTGCATAGAAAATCAGCAGGCCAACAAATTCACTGTTTTATATTTTCCATTACTAATACTTATATTTATCATTTATAGGTTTTGACAGTGTTTCATGTGATCAAGTTGTAAAGTTATCACCATATATAGATGTAAAGAAAATGATGATATTTGGTGGAACTTTTGGTAGGATAGAGAGAGACTATATAAAGCAATCAAAATACAAAGTGCTTAATAACACCAATGGTAATTATTTTACTTAGTGTTACCATATCAACTTCCAAACAGAGTTTGGAGAGGAGTATTATGTTGGAATCACCATGTATGTATGTCTGTCTGACTGTTTTTATAAATCTGGGTCCTGTTCATCACTTATAAATTTCTTGAAACTTTACCAGGGTTAGCTCTCAGCATGACCATATGGCAGTTGTGATTTTAACAAAACTTTACTTCTAGACTGGTGATTATTTTTTGCAACATGAAAGTTTGTGTTCATCAAAATAAAAGGCACAGAGGGTTTTGACATTAAAATAAGGTTTCTGTCAAAATCACTGGTGACAACATATGTGAAGCAGAGATAACCCTGCATGACTCATATAAGATCACAGAGGTACAATGTATATTAGGAGT
This sequence comes from Tegillarca granosa, assembly GCA_029721355.1. Taxonomy (NCBI): domain Eukaryota; kingdom Metazoa; phylum Mollusca; class Bivalvia; order Arcoida; family Arcidae; genus Tegillarca; species Tegillarca granosa. The sequence goes on along the minus strand of CM056598.1, from coordinate 35,865,902 downwards.
TTGTGCCTGGGCCATAACTTCTTGCTACTATTTAAAAATTTCATGAAACTTAACACAAATTATCTACATCTTTTAAATGAGGAAATTTTATGTCATAATGTTGAATCATGGTTATTCTGCAAATGTCAAGGTCATGGGGGCAGATGGGAATTTTTAGTTATAATTATAAGACAATGATATTAGACAAATCTTGGATTATATTGAATTCACATAGAGCAACCTTGTGTAGTTCTGGAAATTTTGGTAAGCGAATGTTATAAATAAATTATTTTGAAATATTTTGATGCATAATTTTTAAGATTTCTAATTTACAGTTCAGCCAGTAGAGGAAATAGTTGATAATTTGATGTGTAAAAATGATGCTATGAAAGTATTTACTAAAGAAACCCTTCCTAGGAGACACCATTACCTAAATAATAAAAGAATTGGTGATATTTTGTTGGACCTGAGAAGAGAATGGCTTGTTACTGAGTAAGTTTGTATGTTTTTAACTGGAATGTTCATATCTTGCTGCAACAAAGAGTGCAGGGAAACCATACAAATACCTTCTATTTTTTTATTTTGTCATTATGAAAGTTGGTATCATTTGCACCAACATTTTGTTTAGATTTTGATATTGCTTTGGTAGCTCAGCTGAAAAAGCACTGGCCTTAAGTGTAATAGATCCAGATTTTGAGGCACCATTTGAAACAAAAAATTTCAAATGAAAAAAGTAGACTTGTTATATTTTTTAAACCAATATGGCTATTAAAGGATTAAAATTTTAACTCAAACCTTATAAGAGTTTCATTCCTCCCAACACTGTTGGTTAATTCCAGTTATTTCTGTTATATTATATTTATTGTCTGTTTGTCACACGACAAATGTAGTCCATGCACAAGACACTGCAATCCTGATACTGTATAAGTATTTATTTTGGCCGTGTATTAATATTGGCGATTTTGGCATTAAATTAATTTACGCCAATATTAATAGACTTGAAAATTAATTTTAGCTTACCTGTCTAAGGGGAAAAAATGACAGCACCAATATTAATACACACTAAATGTTTGGGAACCTCTGGAGCACCAGCTTTTATACATGCTAATATAAATACTTATACAGTATTTATTCTTTTTTAAAATTATTTGTGCAGCTCTAGGAACAAACTATCTGGCACAAGTTTAAATATGGATCATGTGCCTTGGTTATTTAGTGGCGGTTTTAAATTTGTTTATTTGGATATCATGTCTTTAAGTGCTAGCAGGAAGAACTCTATTGTTAATTTTAGGTTACACAGCAATTTCAATTATCGGTCCTAATTTCCCTGAAAACTTGTATTATTTACCAGTAAGTATAGTTTTAAGTTTTATATAACCTGTTTTCCTAAGTATAGATTGACTTTTGGAGACAAAGGGTAGGTCCTTTTTGAGTATTTATTCAATCACTTTTTAATATCTTATTTTCAGTGCTAATTCCTTCTACTGTTATGGAGGTAATCATGGCTGGGATAATATTTACAAGACTATGCATGTATGTTATAATAAATACTTCATTTTTTACTTTTAACAGAAGTACGTTTACTAACACTGTCAACATTCAGATTATCAGTACTTTCAGTGCTTTGATTATTCCTCTTAATTTCGAGTTAAAGCTCACTTTTACGTGGTGCTTAAGGCACAAAAGCTTATAGTCTAACCTACACAAGAGGAAAGTTTATTTCATATTCCTATTGCACAGAGGTTCAGAGAGCATGGTATTACCATTTGGTTGAGTTTGGTTAGCATCCATTTACTTATATACAGTTAATTATGTATCTAGTTTTAATTTTATTTTTAATTGATTCTGTGTTTTCTGTAACTTAAATGTTCATTTAACTGAAAATCATATTTGCAAATGCTGAATATCAGAGTTTCAATATGTCAGTAACTCATATGTATTACAGTCAGTGACTGTTAAGATGGCTGCTGGTATACACAGACTATGTACCCTAGATGAATGTTTTCAAATACACCAAAATTTTCATCTTTTGTCAAAACTGAACCTGTATAATTATGACTTTTTGTATGATTGCATGATCTTTATTTTTATTTTCCTAAAATGCAGTATGTGCATGTAAGCCATATGTTGTATCATTGCCTGAATATTTATAAACTGTGTTACTTATTAATTAGTTTTTATTTTGAATGAAATAAATAATAAACATCTCTAGATGTATCTATATTTGTCATTTTGCATTTAGTTATGATTTCACAATTTGTTCTAAAGCAATGTTTAACTAACATCACTGGAATATATTAACTTATTTGTCATGATCAGTAAAAATGTGAGGATAATGAGGAATAGGTACACATGCACCTACAATAGTTACAACATCTGTATGGTATATGTTTTTTTTAACTTGTTTTTATAGGCATTATTTTTGGCTCATGGTCCTGGATTTAAACAACAGATACAAATAGAACCATTTGAAAATATTGAATTATATAATTTAATGGCAGGTACTTGTTTTTTTTTTTTATATTTATATTAAGTACTTTTGAAATGGTATTATTCTCAATATTTGACCAGTGGGTCTGTGCAGTGTAATTGGAAACCAAGACAAATGACATCTGCAACACTAGACCATTTGATGTTAAATACAGCAAACATCTGGTACCAGATTGTGGCCTGAACATTTCAATTCTTGGTACAAAACAAAAGATTTTATATAAGACCTATAGACTCTGTTTATGGACCAGTGTAAACGGTTTTGGTAGAAACGTTTTATACTGTATGGTTAAATGTTAATGGAATAGAGTGATTTTTAAAATGACATAAAGAAGGTGAATAAGAAAAGTCAGTATTTTGATGAGTTTGTATATTTTATTTGTACCTGTGTCAATAAAATTCTTTAGTTTAAACTTGGTTTCTAAAATATTTATGCTTTTTAATCCCCTACATTTTAGGTTGCACAAAACAGTTTTATTTATTTTTGTAAAAAGACAGAAAATTGTTAAATTTATTTCATACAAAGAAAACTTTAAGGCATATTTCAAAAATTTATTCATTTATTTAATTTATACTTTTTTTAAAATCTTAATTTAAAGTCTCATTCAAAAAATCTGTTGCTACTTTTTCTGTTACAGAAATACTTGGTATTACACCAGCCCCAAACAATGGTACTATGGGAAGTTTACATCATATCTTAAGTAATCCAAAACCTTTAAATCAATCATCACAACCTCACCTGGTCAACACTTCTTGTACTCCAACTGATAGTGCTAGCAGACAGGAAGTTCTTCAGACAGTATGTGGCTGTGGTACCATGGTAACATAAATATTCATTTTTTTTCATACAGTGAAATTTTCCTAAAAATTTAGTTCATGATGAATTGGTCTAGCTTTTACAAAAATCAGAAAAATAATTTTCTCACAAAAAGGAGAGAGGAGATTTAAATACTGTGATGAAAAATTAGTTATCTACAGAACAGATGTTTGCAATACTGAATTCAGATATTTCGATGTTTGTGATGCTGTGGAATATATTTCCCAGATAACCTTATTTCTCAAATAACAAAATATTGAACCAATTCAACTGTCTTTGTCATCCTTTAGAATTTAATAATTTGAATATGCAAGAAACTTAAGAAAAATTAAATTAATTTAGTAATGGAAAATTATGCCAAAAACTTAAACATAAAAAAAAGTTAAAATAAAAAAACCATAGAACTAGCCTCTACTAATGGAGAAGATTAAAGTTATGCTCTTTAATGCCAAAGTCAAGATTCTATCACTTATGTTAAGGCTGGTGTAGGAAATGGGTGTATTTAGAGAAAACCACCATGCAACCTTTGGCAAAGAAAATTGCAAACTTTCTGACACTGGGAATGACCAGAGTAAGATTCAGACCTTGTTTCTGAGAGGCACTGTTCCATATGATGGTGCTCCAGACCACACAGCTACAACGATTTCTTTGTTATTGATTGGGTAAGTGAGTCTATTTTTGGATAATATAAACAAATGTTATTTGCATAAGGTAAATTTACTTTACTGTAGAATGTTACATTGGACAACTTGACAAGTGTTTCTGACAATAACAAAGCTGTACCATTTGGAATACCATCATCTGTGTCCATCGACCAAAACAGAATCTGTCTTCTCAGCTACCCTAGAATCAGTACCCTGTATGATAAGACAATCAGTGATCCGTTAGCGGTGATGTTTACATTATCACAACAAAATGTAAGAAAAAAATCAATATTTCATTTACTTAATTACAAAATTATAAAAGGCTCAAAAAGGCACTTGTAAACACACACACACACACACATATATTGCTTTTGATATTGTTTACTGTCATACAGGATAAATGTATATACATGTATTATGTATTTTAATTTTTGTATAAATTGGGTAGGAGACAAAATGAGAAAAAAATTGTGATATTTTAAGCTAATGTAAAAAAGTTCAAATTGCATGGACTGTAATCTCATTTTACTAAAAATAAAAGTTACAGCAGGTAAATGGAATCGTTAATTCTTGCAAAACTTGGCTAACATGAAAAAGTATTTATTTTACAACTGTGAAAATTTTAAAAAATCAGTGATCTGGTAAAACTTTAAAAATTATTTCTCATGATTGAATTACTAACCAAAATTAAGTAATAAAAAAAAAAGAAAAGAAAAAAAAAGAAGAAGAAGCATAAAAATGTGTTAGAAAAGTATGCTTTTTTTTTACAAACTTGTACAAAACAAAAAAATCTGAGATACAAGAAAGGTACTCTTGATGCACCTGTTTTGTACCTTATATACAAATTTCAATGCACTTTCATTAAAAATTTAAATGCACTTCCATTACAAAGGCATGAATAATCTTTGTTTTATTTACACATGTTTTTTTTTTATACAAAAAGATACATAATGTTAAATAATACAAAAATGAACATTATAATAAACAACACTAAAAAGTAAAAGAAAAGTTACAGAATGAAAATGGTAAGAATAGTACATCATAGCCGTGAACAGCTGCAAAATTAGTGATGCTAAAAAGGCAAGCATGTAGAAATGGTACATTAAAGATGTAGTGTGTAAATTGATACACCACAACTGACAATGAACAGAAAAAAGTTACAAAAGGCTCAAAAAGGCACTTGTAAACACACACACACACACACACACACACACACACACACACACACACCCCCCAATTATATATGCAGCTCATTTTTCATCTTTTACAGATACCACCCAGGAAGATAACAGACAACTCTACAAACAATCCCTGTATAATGAAGGATCCAGGGATAGATAATGTACCAACCAACTGTAATGATCTGTATCAATTACAAGATCAGAATATTACTATACAACCATTGTATCACACAGGTAAACTGAAATGCTTAATAAAACTGTTTCCAATCTGCACTGTAGTTAGTTTATTTTGTTTATAAACACTTATTTCAGACCCCAACATCAACTTTGGCATTTATAGCTTTTTTATGTATTAACTTTTTAAAGTTTTTAATGGAATTAATGTGCAGGGGAGATAATACAAGTTGGACTTCCAACAAATGATTATTGCCATTAACATATATAATGATGTTAACTCATTCACTGTTCACAAAAAACAAATGTTATGCATGTTTAACTTTAGCACTTGATATTTTGTGAATAAGGGTGGTATATGGATATTTTGGACATTATAATGTCCATGAAAGTAATTTTCATGTATTTTCTGGAAAATGACAAGATACAAAATTAAAACTACAACAAAAATTTACATTTAATTCACCTGTAAATCAGGTGTATTTGCTCTATTGGCCTAAAAACAAGTATATAAAAGAATGGAGATAAACAAGAATCACTGTATTACAGTTTTACTCTGTGTAAAATTAGTCATCTATATATATAAACACACTTACCTACATTTTGAGAATTTGATAGTTGTTGGCTACTCACAAGTTGTATTTACATAGAAGGTATGCTTAAAAAAGACGTTTTCAGTTTACTTGTACAGCCTTAAAATGTTTGCATCTTGAAAATGTAATACCAAAAACTAACAAATGTTGGTAAGAATGATGATGCATATAATCACAATAACTTTTGTCTGCACAACTGCTGTGTCTCATATTTTTCTTTAGACAGGACAAATAATTATGGGCAACACTACAGTTTTGTGACTTGTATTGGCCTTTAAGCTAAAGATAATTGATCAGTACCCTAGTACAAAGATAATCGTCACTTAAAAAACAATTATGTTATTGAAACTATGGAATACAGAAATTTACTAAGCAATAAGCAACATCCCCCCCCCCCCTTAAAAAAAAAAAAAACAATAACAACAACAAAAACCAAAAACAAAACACAATACTTATTATGCATGGAATAAAACCAGATGCTACTTGATAACATCCCCACCTTGCTTATCACCCCCCACAGTATTTGAGGTCCAATAATCTATTTCTTTTATGCTTTTTCTTCCTTAATATATCACAATTCTCTTTTAAATGCCAAAACACTTCTGAACAAATTGTGGTAATTACCACATGAATTCATAAACAAATAAAGGCTGTACTGTTTAAATAACTATAACGAAACTACTGACTTGAAGTAGGCACTGGATATAACAATATAGTGGTAATAGTATCTGGTGATGTAGTTGAAGTTCTCTTTATTAAACATAATGGCCTCATCAATATATACTTCTTAAATATGGAACTTTTTGAGGTGTTATTTTGCAGTACCAGATATTACAATATTATCAGTAGCATTATTTACCATTTGAATTATACATTTATTTTATTCTAGGTTTAATCAAACCAACAGCTGACAGGGATGTTAATTTTGTGTCTTCTCTGATCCCCACGTATGACGAATTCAGTTCAGGTAAAAATTATATATATATATGTTAAAGTAAATAAAATATATTTGTTTATTTTTGAAGTTCTGATGTTTGACCAGTAAATATGTGTAAAATTAATAGAAAAAATCAGTAAATATGTGAATTCCCTGGTAATCTCAGTTAATACATAAAATAACTAAAAATGCTAGTAAATACACATATTTACTGAACATTCAAGGAAATACCAGTTATTACTGATTTCTGTATTTACTTTAACATATATATATATATATAACATTACATGCATACATGCATGTTACAAAAACTGCTCCTTATGTGTTAAATAATCCATCCATATACTGAAGAGTCATTAGTAATTGTCAGGTTAGAATTTCATGGTTTTGTAATTTTAAAATTTCATGGAATTGAGTTTTGTGAAAATAAATTTCATTGGTGACCTTCATAGTTTAAAATTTTTATTAACATTAAATTATGTAATTTTCACAAACCCATAAAATAGTGAAATTTAATGGATGTTGGTAGATTCTAAATTTAAGTTAGGTGTTTCAATTTTACAAGAATAATTTCTGAATCAACTTCTTAATGAATTAAAGAAAAATTTTAGTTAAAAATATGTATGTCAAGACCTCAAGGCAAATAAGTTCAAGAAACAAAAAACTTATCCAAACTAATGACAGTTTAACAGGATCAGCACATGTTTAAGATCACTTATTACAAAATAAGCATGCATATCTTAATCATAATAATAAATAATTTATATCTTTTATTAATCATTATAATAAAGAACTTAATTACAACAAACAGAATGTAAAAGCTAGCAACTTTTATGATGAAATTGCAATAATATTGGACAAGTTAGTATTGCTTTTAGACAAACAACTGCAGTCGATTCCACTTAATTCACCAGTATTAGCATATTGTTTAATATTTGTATAATTTTTTCTCTGCACAGATTCATTTCCAAAAGAGATGACAAAAACATTCAGCTAGAATTTATAAATAATTAAAAAATTTAATGATTTCTGTTGTTTCTACAGTGCATTGACTATGGTGTCTTGAACAGTAATAAAGATGGCCTAATCCATTGTATCCTTTGATCAGTTTTGGTCATGAGTCAATTTTGGTTATTTGAATAGTTTGGTTAATTGCATAAAATTGCCGACAACCAAGGTTATGAAATTTAACACAATCTATTAATTTCTCAGACCAATAAGAAAAGAAGTTATTGTTAAGAGCTTTATGACAGATTGGGTATTAAATAATAATTTTATCATCAGACTTTTTATTAAATATTTGATATAAAAAAACAGCACCTTAAATTCAAATTTGATTATTAACTTTTATTTTTCTTCTAGAGTTTTAAATTTTGCCATCTAAGTTCAGCAAAATATCCTAGATAGAATATTTTTCTATTTTCACTAAGCAATTTTTTCTAACATTTTATTCCAGACTTTTAAATTCAATGTTTCAGGTATATGGTTATTTACATGGCAGTTAGTTCAGGAGTATGTAAATAAATATGGCAGCATCAGCATCATTACTGGACCTATATATGATTATAATGGGGATGGACTGATGGACCAAAATAAGAAAAGGTACATGCATACATATTTATTTCCGGGTTATTTCAAACATTCAAAATTTTGAGAAGTATTATTACCCTAGGAGAGTTATTGAGTTTTTTCACAAGAATTCTCTTCTCTTCTTGAAGTATGTTCAATCTATATTGAATTATATAAAGATTTAAACTGTTTTGAATCAATGTGTTAGAGAATCTGTCAAGATACAACACATTCTGGATGGAAAATTTGTGTTTTTATTGAAGAAGCATTATAAGAAGTTTATGATTATGAACAGCAATAATGACATCTAAGTTCTACTATTGGTTGATATTAAACTGATTTTCAGTTTATTTGGGGTTGAGTTTAGATAATGATTTTTTAGATTCCATGGTAAACATTTCAAATATTGCTTATAATGCTGCATGCAGGGATGGAGAGAGAGAGAGAGAGAGAGAGAGAGAGAGAGAGAGAGAGAGAGAGAGAGAGAGAGAGAGAGAGATTTTGTAGAATTATATTATATACTCTCTCTTAGAAACTCAAAAATATATAACATGTTTGACTTTAAAAAAGTAGTATTGCTTGACATGTATATCTGTGTTTATGATCAATTAAATTGTTTTAGTTTTCAGCATGGAAATGACACATTTGCCGTTCCATCTCACATATATATAATTATGATAAAATGTAAGACTGTTGGAGATATGTTACCTTGTAATAGAAATGTTGATATCCAGTCATTTGTTCTGCCGCATATTCCTGTTATACCTAACTGCATGGTATGTAATATTTGTAATACTGTTGTAGTGGAACAGGTTTGATAGGTGGCCAGATACATCAGTGGGTAGAACATCCTGCTAGGAACATAAATTTGTCTTAGGTTCAGGTCCTGCTGCATTATTTCCCTTTCCTGTTTCATTTAGGGGCTTGTCAGACCTGGGGAATTGGCTGACCAACAAGTTTGTCCACGGGTGGAACCTAGTAATTTTGATTGAAAGTAGTTAAATTAAAAAATAAATATTAATTATAAAAAGGGGTTAAATTAAAAAATATATATTAATAATAAAAAGGGGAAGGAATGTGGCAGACTGGGCTGGATAGGTGGCAGAGTGTCCTAGTATTGGGATGGTCCCAGAATTGAGTCCCTGTTTTGCCACTGCATTTTTTCCTTTTCCAGTTACACTAGTATTGTATTTTAGATTATTAAAGCAGTCAGAGTAGATAAGTCATTAGGTAGGGCATTCTTAAGTATTAAAAGAATACTACATGTTTAAATAGTAATTCAATGCTGCATCAGTCCAAGATGTCAGTGTATTGACCTCAGACCTTTATATCAACATATGACTTTTGCAGTCATGTAATTTTTGCCTTTTGTCACATTATCATAAAACAGTCTTATCTTCTGTAATGATATTGTTTTAAGTGAACTAACTTTTTATAATTCATTCTAATGTCATGTCAGAAATGACACAAGATTTTATAAGTTATATTAAGTTTGAAAAAGAAAAAGAGTAATTTTGTGTTGTCTTTTAAAATGCATAAAAGCAAAAGTCTTTCATGGAGAACTTGATTGAGACAAATAATTATGATTTGAAAGTTCAAATATAAATATTTTTATATATTTTAAATATTTATTTCATACTTATTTATAATTTAAAGTTGTTGCTACTGCTGCTACTCCATATGTTATAAATAATGGACAATTTTCTTTGGCCACTGTCATTTAAGCATCTTGAGCATTTTCTTTATAATTTCATAAAGGGAAATATGACACCTAATGCTTTTAACAAAATCATTTTTATTGTAAATATATTTGTTTACATAAATTTTTGGAACTATATAACTGGTTATTATCAGTTGTACATTAGAACCTTGTCATTATCTGCCACCTTACTTATGAACACTGTATTTAGATGTTTGCAGGTCTTTTTTATGTTCTCTGAAGTTTAGTTTTCCTTTATTTAGTGCAAACTCCTTTCTAATATCAAAATCTGACTAAAAATGTTAGTAACAAATCAAGATTTTTAAAAATGTTTTTAAATGATAATATCCAGATTTTGTGTAAAACTCTAGCAAAAAAAAAAAAAAAAAAAATAGTAAAAGTAAATGGCAAAACTTTTACTTGTTTTCAAATAATTTTGTTTTGCAAAGATGTTTTATGTGATAGCTGTAAGTAATTATACATTAATTAGTAATAAATTTTAAAAATTTCAGTATCAACCAACAAGAAAAAACTAGCCAATTATCATTTTTTATCTTTTTCAAACATGAGAAATAAAACAAAATATTTTTATTGTTTCAGTATAAATCTGACTTCTTAAAAGACAATATTGCCAGGGTTAGAGATATTGAACAATTAACTGGATTACAGTTTTTTACCACTGGCCAGTTTACTGTTGCCATGGCAGCAAGATTAAGGACTTATTTACCAGTCAATGTGTGGTCAACAGAATTGATAATGAAATGGTTAGACAAACCTTGTCCATCACAACCAGCTTCCTGTCCATCAAAGTAAGTATTCCCAGTACTTATAATAGTGGGGGTGGGGGGCAAAAGTATTGATTCATTGAACATCAATTTACATATTTTTCTGTCATTATTTTTTAAAACAGAAATGTAGGTTTTTTACTTGACACAATTTGTGTATAAATCTAAAATTGTTACAGCATATATACATACAAAAGTACTGTATTTTGCCATTTTTGTTTCTCTTAAACAATGTACAGAAGTGCTTACCTATGTTAACCCACAACATCACTGTAACCATCAAAGTTAGGGTTTGGTTGGTATTTAGTTGAAAAAATGTTAACATTTTTGGTAAATGTTTAATTTGATTTGAATTAATGGGGTTTTATGTCTCAGTCAAGAATATTTCAGTTATATTGAGACGTCACTAGCTCAGCTATAGGTGAAGTTGTAGAAATTTTTTTTTTTTTTTTTTTTTTTTTTTCTTTTTTTTTTTTTTTTATTCTATCTTCCACATAGTACAATATTACAAAAACATATGGTTGGTGATAGCAGAAAAACATACATGCAAAAATATGTCACTCAGTTTCGTCCTTATCTAATAGAGGTTTAATTGAATTCCATAATTTCCGTATATTATTTGCTTTTTGGGGGCTGAACAAAAATAAAGAAGATAATTCAATATTTCTGTACTGTTTTACTGACTCTAATGCAGTTTTGTAATTTGGAATGGTCTTTTTGAATCTACAGAGATATATGTAATTTTTAATTATAAGAAAACAGAGGTTTATAATGTATTTTTGAGGGTGGCTCATTACACAAAAAATGAAGTATTCTGCTCTTTTGCCTATATGTATGTCACATTTGTTATGTAGATCGTCCAAAAGACCATACCAAACTGAACGAGTAAAACAGCATTCATAAAATAAGTGCAAAAGTGTTTCTTTTGTTTCAAAACAGAAAGTGCATAATTGTGTATCAGACATGTTGCACTTGAAAAGTTTGTCATTAGTAAATATTATATTGTGGTTAATCTTGAAATAAGAATATTTCAGTTATATTGAGACGTCACCAGCTCAGCTATAGGTGAAGTTGTAGAAATTTTTGCCTTTGCAGTGTGCTTAAGGCAATGTACAGGGAGGGTTCTTTAATGTACCATGCCTGCCATCTATTTTTATCATTGCTTCTGAAGGACCCCATGACTTTCATTTCTAAATGCCAAATGCTTGGCGAAAAAAACAGTCACTACCAATTTTCTAGTCTTGGTGACACCTGGCTGGGGTTCAGTCCCAGACCTCCCAAATGTGTTAACATTTAATTATGGACTTATGGCAAGCAAATTGCACAATAATTCGTGAAACCTACATTTACGCCGTAAAACCTAGTTTTGCGGTCGTAAAACCTACTTTTACGGTCGTAAAACCAGGTTTTGCACCGTAAAACCTACTTTTGCGATCGCAAAACCCAGTTTTCCAAATTATTGTGCAATTTACGCTGTAAAACTAGGTTTTACGACCGTAAATGTAGGTTTTGCGATTGCAAATACATATTTTTTATTTTTTGTGCAATTTGCGTTGTAAAACTAAGTTTTACGGTATAATAACATGTATGAACACCGTAAAACCTACTTTTACGATCGTTAATTTTATTATCAGTCGCAAAACCAAGTTTTACGTCGTAAATGACAATTTACTTTATACTTGTGCACAGTATTAACATTTACGTTATCTGATTGGTTAATAGTTTTTAATGTCATGTAACCCCTTATTTGATTGGATAAAGTGTATGTGTCAACAATATAAGATCAAATTATTAATCGATCTATTGAATAATAAACAATAATTAGTATTAGTATTAGGGTTTGTGTAATTATATATAATAGAGTATTCTATATCTCTGACTGGGTTGTATCAGCGACATTAAAACCGTTTAAAAACCACTGCCAGGTTACCTAATATTACCTATTAACTACTTTATTTGTATAAGTAATCAGTAGTAAATAAAGTATTAAAAATATAATAAAAATATTTTTTAAATAATTATTTGGGTAAAATATAACATTGTTCATTCGTGTGAATTAAAGATATTATCATATTATAAAGATATTGTACAGCATTAATAAATGCAATAACGTGGAATCTTAAGACAAAAGGAAATAATAATGATAATAATTTGACATCGGTAAATATTAGTTAATACTAGTAAATTATGTTATTGTCCCCAATTAATCTGTATTGTTCTACGGCACAAGTAGATACGTGAATATGTCCTCATCTAGCGCCGAGTCTGCCATAATATCGAAGAAGCCATGCATTCGAATTTATATACAAGCATAACACCTGGCATGTTATATCAAAATTTTAAACACTTCTTTTTATTATTATTGACCTGTTGATGAGTTACATGATGAAGGACCTTGTTAGTGATTCATTTTTCAGATAAGTAATTTTTTATCATTGTTTTAACAGAAAATAGGAATGCCAGTAGAATTTCTATGCTAATCTATTGCACAATCTCTTTCAGCTAAAACTTTTAATTTTATGTTTAAAAGTCGTAAAATATTTATTTTTAAATTTTCTCTATTTTCGACGTTGTATTTAAATCAATAATTGTGAATCAAATTGTGTCTCGTATGTGTTTTAGACAGGGTGTCACTTTTTTAATGTATTTATTTGTAAATACTTTTAAATATCATTAAATTAGATATATGGCACATTAATAAACTATTTTACTGCTACATTTTCTCTACTGTATATCGTAAAGTCAATAAAAATAAATGATTAATAAATTTTAGTGCTAAAATGATTTGCCGAAATCTCTGAAATTCTTACAATTCCCATCGAGTTTACCCGATTGAGCCAAATTATAATAATAATAATGATAATAATAATAATACTTTTTCTAACAATTCAAGTTTGTTGTTACAAGGGAAAGAATATTCGTGTTCACTTGGTTCAATTTAAAGCTATATTTACTTCATTTCATTTTATTTTATATCCTATTTTTATTTATTTATTTATTTCAAAAATTAAAAATACAACTACAAAGTATTAAGATGGTAATCAGTCAAATAGTTTAATTTTGTACTGATCCATTAACATAAAAACTTTTAAATAATAATATTTCTTTTATTACAATCCGTAAAAAAGTATTATTAAAAATGCCATATCATATTATGCGTTCAGAATTTGGAGAAAAAAAACAAGTCGTATCCACCCCTACAAACCAAACTCGTAAATAAGTTTAAGTATATCACACATTTTATATTTTGAATTGTGCATTTTTAATAAACTTTTAATAAAGCATAGCTTTCGAAAATGAATAAAAAGTGTCAGAAGTGCGATGTATCTTTAATTGTATTGAATCTTTTTTGCTTCTTGATCGATTTTTTTGTTAATAAATATTGAATGAAGTTTTAATTGTACTGTTATTAAAACATAAATTAATAATGTCTTAAATATTCTACTTATCTTCCTGTTTTTTTTTAGTCATAACACACACGCACATGCACTCTCAATTTTTGTTAATTTTTTAACAACACATCAATTAGCGCGCCACGAAGCCATTTGTAACGAGCAATCTCATTGGCTAACTTATTTGATGTTCGTAAAACCAGGTTTTACGATCGTGAATTTTATTAACGGTCGTAAATGTATTTTCTTTAAAAATGCACAATAAATAATTGTGGTAAAACCTGGTTTTGCACCGTAAATTAACATTTACGAACGCAAATGCATTTCAACTTGAAAACCTGAATTTACGGTCGTAAAACCTAGTTTTACGGCGTAAATTGCACAATAATTCGTAAAAATAGGTTTTGCGATCGCAAAAGTAGGATTTACGGCGCAAAACCTGGTTTTACGATCGTTAAAGTAGGTTTTACGACCGCAAAACTAGGTTTTACGGCGTAAATGTAGGTTTCTCGAATTATTGTGCAATTTGCTTGCCATATGGACTAGTTGTGAATAATAATTTTCCAGCCAACTGCATAAGGTCCATTTCTCTTATATCTTCCACTTTCTGTTTTTTATCATTTTGCATTAAATTTCATTATATTTATGTGAGATATATATATATGTATATGTATATAAGATTGTTTTTGAATTTGTTTGTTTCAGCTATAGACCACTGTTGCTAATTTCTTTAGATGGATTCCGAGCTGATTATCTTGTCAGGAACTTTACACCATATGTCAGAAAGTTAAGTCAATGTGGTGTCCATGCTCCTTACATGAGGTCTGTGTATCCAACAAAGACATTTCCTAATCATTATACCATTGTAACTGTAAGTAGAATCCAGTTTTTATTTTTCAACAGTTGAGTTGAGTAAAATTGTTTTTTCGTCCCAGTCAAGATTCCTTCACCTACTGGTATATTGAAGCCATCAGTCCTAGGAGGTCTGAAGAAACAGGAATCCCAGGCAAGCAAACATTCAAGCTTTCTCACTAAGATGTGCCCAAATGGGATTCAAACCTAGGTGATGAGAGGCTTTGTGATCTGTAAGTGCACTTCTTAGACCACTTGTCCACAAAGGCTCACTTATTTCCCTTAAGGATTATTGTATTAGCAAGTGTTTTTTTTTTCATTTTAAAATTTCCAGTGGAAAACCAGAAGTGAATTTTTTATATTCAATATTACTCACTTTAATAAGGTGATAAATTCGGCAATGGTGGAGGAAACTGGAGTATCCAGAAAAAAACACTTACTTTTGGCAAGTAAACAGACAGATATTGTTACCAAAGGATCTGTTGTGATAGATTTAAACCTAGGCAGTGAGAGACACTATGATTATTTAGCTGACAAGGCCCAAAACAGACTCAAGAAGTGTTTAAACAAGCCAGCAGAATTTTCTAAATGCAGTCTGTGTGGATGAAATTGTTCTAAATATATTAAAAAAATTCTATCTTGTCATTTGACTTATGTGTATGCAGATAATCTGATGGAGAAAGGTGAACCTCATTTGTAAAAATGGTTAGCTAATATCATTTTATTTAGAAGAAAACAAGATAGATTTATAAAAAGGTATTTTTTACATCATAATAATTTTGAGATTTTTACTAAAACCTACAATCTTAAAACGGCTAATTAAAATCAATAAAATGATCAACTTTGTTGTTTTTCAAAGGGTTTGTATCCAGAGTCACATGGGATTATAGACAACAATATGTATGACCCAAATATAGGACAAAAATTTAGTATGAGTGCCAAAAATGCCAGTGATACAAGATGGTGGGGAGGTGAACCGGTAAGAAAATATAATTTCCATCACAGTAGCACTGTTATTTGATGTAACCAAGCATTTTTGTATTGACCTTAAACCATCTGCACTACTGAGGATTAGTGGTAATGCTTGCCATCCTACTGTTGTGAATTTGACCCCATTAAATATGTGGCAGTTTTATTTATTTAATTAATTTTTTTAATTTTTTTTTTTTTTTGATTCGTTTCTTTACCAATTAAGATTTAATTGGTATGTGTATACTGGATTTATCAACTTGTGGTATACATTTCTGACAATGAATAATTATCGTTTTTCTTTTACTTACATCATATTTTGTGGTTGTAGCTGGAATAGGGATCAAGAAAGTCATCTGTCGGTTCTTTCCTGGCAACAAAATGCAAGCTACAAATATATGCATCTTTCTTTGAAGAGTGTTATAAAACCCTTGTCTTCAGCATCCAATCGCCCATTTCCATAATTTTACTTCATCTTTTTTATTTGCACCACCTTGTTTGTTGTAGGTTAACATCTTAAACTGTTTGTGTTATCTAGAAAAAAATCTTATGGTAAAATACATTATTACCTTACCCCTGAATCAATATCAGGGGAAAGGGGATATTTATCAATAGAAATATATTTTAATTGTAAATATTTTGAAATTAAAGAAATTGCCTGTGTGGTGATTTTAATGTTTATTGGATCTGAAAAAGTTGCACATATGATCATCATCATCATCAGCAGCAGCAGCAGAAAAAACAAAAGCATCAGCATCAAAGTAATTAATTTCAGTATTTATATTGATATCAGATCATTAACAGTCAACACCATCATCATCTTTGGAAACATCATTTATATTTGTTTTCTAAATTTTTTATTTGGATTTTTTTTTTTCAAAAATAACATTAATGATAAAATTTCAACATGAAATAATCCACAATATGGACCAGTCTGATTAGCCATCCACTTGGACCAGACTTTTGTTTTCATTTCTATATATATATATATATATATATATATATATATATATATATATATATATAAACTGTATTTGTAGATATGGAATACAGCTGTACAGCAAAACAGGACAGCAGCGACCTACTTTTGGCCAGGGTCAGAATATGAAATTTCAGGTCAGTCATACTCCAGAAAAATTGTTAGTTTTCAGCATGACTTTAACAAATATTTGCTAGAATTCAATATACAATTTTTAACATCTCCAGTCAATAGATAACAATTAATGTTTGGTTATTTTAAATTTGTTACATTCAAAGGGAACTTAACTTCAATGATTTTCAATTTGGATCTGAAATACTCTTTGTAGAAGATTAAAGGAACCAGCATGTTTGGACTTTAAATTTTACTTGTTCAATCCACATTGACTTTCAATCAATAATTATGGTCATGACCATATGATAATTATAACATGTAAGTGTTCTCTATGGCTTTGGATCGGTAAACAATGTTACCCTCTCAGTAACGTTTTTAATGTTACCCTCTCAGTCATGTTAAATTTATATATTATCAAAATCATTTCTTAAAACAAACATATTTCAGTGCCATAAATTTGTCCTATCAGGATGTTTGATTACACTTACTATCAAGTTTACATAACAGAGCAAGGTAAAACAAAAAAAAATTTATATTAAGTAATCCTAAAATTAATCACACTTTTTCATAAAGAATGGAGGCTAAATTCATTGCTGCTCATATAACTTTTAAAAAGGGTCCTGTAAGTTAACTTATGGACACCAGTGTACAGTTTGCTAGGGAATAATAGAAAAAAATAGAAATGTTATAAAAATACTGGCTATATAAAATATTTTTGAGTTAAAATTTTAATGATCTGAATTGTTTATTTATAGGAATAAGACCAACATATTACAAGGAATATGATGGGTGTGTATTTTACAATTTAATTATGGCCAATAATATTGTTGAGAACATTTGCACAATTTCTAAATTAAAAATATATAATTAACATAATTTATAGGTTTAAGTAGTGTATTAAGAGGATAAAACTCTTTCCATTATTAATATAAAATCACTAAATATACAAGTATAAATAAACTATAACATTAACAGCTGGAGTACTAAACTCTCTCTAATATACTTATCTATCTGGAGTCCACAATGGACATAATTATTTACTCTCTTTGCTTTTATGCCTTTCTTACATCCCTTTCTTGTGTTAAAACTTGTCAATTATTTTAATGACAAGATTTGCAGGCATGCATGTGCTGCTGAAAATTGAAAGAACAACCGAAACAGTACTGAAAAGACAACTGTAACAGTAAAGCGTAAAAAGCAGGATTGAATTTCTTCCTTTTAATTTTTCTTGATTTAAGCACATTTCATTCAAACAACTCCAAGAGTGCAAACCCTCAAGGCTGACTTAGATGAACCCCAGACTAATGATATAGTTCAGCCACTTAAGAGGGTAAACAAGCTCAAAAATGTTACAGGAAAGTGAAACAAAAGGGCCAGATCTAACCCCAACATTCTGCATTATAGGCAAGTGCTGTACCACTTATAAGTTAGTCAGACTGTTACCAAAGCTTAGCTGAGTTTCTTCATTTTTTGTATGCTTAATGGTCTTTTTTTTTGACATCTTTACAGGAAGATACCATTTGATGCAAGGGTAGACACCATCCTTTCATGGATTGACAATGAACAGCCCGACTTTCTTACCCTGTATTTTAGTGAACCTGACCATACAGGACATAATTATGGACCTGATGATGTTGTCAAGGTAAGTAGAAAATTAAGTAATGTCAAGGTACCTGTTGTCAGCTTGCTTGAACAAGGTGTAAATCTTAAGCCATATATTTAGCATAATTGTCAGTGAAATTGGAATCCACTGATAAAAAGTTTTTTGATGGACAAAATGTTGATGGCTCTTTGTAAAATTTCTTGAATGGCTAGATTTGCATGTAAGGTTTGTCGTAAATCTGGCGTCAGTTTCACAATCATTCACTCCACTGAGTGTGCACTCAACTCAAATATTCCCTTTTTACTTTCATCCACATTTTGAAAATTTTAAATTTTATGAGGCCATGTTTGGTTTTGTTCAACAAACCTATATCAAACAATTTACATATAACATTAGATATTCCATTTTAACCTTGTGATGTCTTGAAAATTGATATTGAAATATTCCAAATTTGAGATAAGTGTACACTCAACTGAGTGAATGATCGTGAAACTTAGGCAAGATGGTGGCTTATTGATCACAGCCCTTCTTACTACCTAGGTTTAAATCACAATGTGAGTCTTTTGTCAGTTTTCTTGCTGGAAATATATGGTTTTCTATTGTTTTCCTATTTTCTTTCCTATTGCAAAGCTAACTATCTCAATATAAGTGAAAAACTCTTGAATTTGGTTTAAAACATCAGTACTCCACTCCCTTCCTGTCTCCAAAGCCAAATTAAAAGAGGTATCATATAAATGCATTATTACTTTGAGTGGGGTAACCATAAGCTATATTTTAATAATATAATGTAGATTTTTGGTATTTATAATCAATAAGGTAGCTTCATCTTACCAAGCTTAAGACTTTAATCTGAACTTTTATTGCTTTGATTTGTGTTTTAGTTTTTTCAATCATTCTACATAACTTTAGAGGTCATGGTATTAAGTCCTGATTCAGTATTAAGTGAGCTTGCAAAGCATCAAAAATAAATAACCTAAGTAAAGATTAGGAGCTATTTTTGTTTTAGTTCAAAAATGTTTACCTCTGTAAGTAATAATAGTAAAAATGGCTGAATTTTATAGCAAAGGTCAAGGTGGTTACCATACTATATCCCAGTTTCAGTTTCAGTTATACATAAGTCAAGATTTTACTGATTGGAATCATTTCTATTACACTTTTATTTTTTATAGTTACACAAGTTTGATATTGTCACCAAATTAATTTGAAGTGACTATACTGTCCATCAGTTGTTAGGTTGGTGAAATTTGTGTTTCCGTACTTGTGTCTCTGCCAGTAGTAACAATTGGATTGATGACATTTTGCCGTCTTATCACTTTACATAATTCACACATCAAAATTTTCTTCATTTCTTTTCTGAATTTTGTACCGACAAGACAGTAAATCATGATATTAAGACAGCTATTAAGAACATTTAATAACTCTGCAATAACTTCAGCCACATCAAACGCCTTCGATGTCGGTGATAAAAGACCGTGAGTATCCTCTGTACATACCTCATTTTCCATCATGTGATTCACCAGTTTGTAAAATACCATGATGCACTTTGGGAAATTACAGACAACATAAGTTACAACTAAAATTATTATAAGAAATGTCAAATTCCTGTTTGGATTAAAATTTGACACTCCAACTCTCATCTTAGTAGATTTTCTTACATGTATTGACAGCATGACATTAAAAGTAACTAGCAGTATCCAAGGGATAATGTACCATAACACAGGTATCATATATGTATGGTAGACACATGGATAAAGAGTGTTTTTCCCCATTCTGGTTATAACTACAACTGAAACAAAAGAATTTTTATCCTTTTGATATTTTTCAACCGTATAAGCAAAAAATATTGGCATCGTCATGACAGCAATAAAAGCAATAATTACCCCAACTCTAACACGAACAAATGGAATTGTACAGATACGTTTGGAAAATAATGGATATTTAATGGCTGTATATCTCTCAATTGATAGTGACAGTGTTATAAAACTGGAAATTCCCAGAGATATCCAGTGAAATGGTTCTATATACACTTGTATGTATGGGTCAAAATGATAAACAGAACTTATTTCTTCATTGTCATCTAAAAACAGTTTATATGTCTTGTAACGAAAAAAAGCTGTAATTAGAACACAAAAATCGGCCATTGCTAGAGCTCGTAGATGTAAGGCTGTTGTTGTCCTATGGACAGATTTTTGTAGAAGTGCTGCTAGTACTAATATATTACCCATAATTCCAAGTACACAAATGATAAACATAATATATCCATGAGATATTTTCCATAGTTGTACCCTGAAGAGTATTTTTTCATATAGTTCTTGGTTGAATATAGGGTGAGACATGGTTTGAACTCCAGTAATATTTTCTGCTTTAGATCCTTTACTAGTAACCATGTTGTCCATCTCTATGTATAATACAGATGTTATTTCAATGTCTTGGTTTGTTTTTACCAATTTTTTTTTCTGTTTCTTTTTTGAAAATGCTAAAAATTAAATTAAAGATTAATATATTTGTACTTTGATATTCAATAAAAAAATTTCTAGCTTTGCTGAATTTATTTTTTACAATGTTTCCTTAAGTTTTAGACAGGGAGAGTTAGAAGGAATGTCTAAATGGATGAGTAGAGTAGCCCTAGGGTCTGGATTAAGGTGTCTTATGGCCTGGGTTTGATTAAAACTTGGTATAGACCCTAACACAAGATGTTTACCAGATTCTTTTTTTAACAACATTAGATTTATGTTGGTGTATGATAATAGAAATGAGTGAAAATTTATCTTGACTGTTCTACATTCTTGAATAAAAAACTTTCAATAGTGTTTGAATCAGCCCAACCAGCAACTTATAATGAAAGTTGATATAATTTATCTATATATTCTGACACAAGTTATTTATTTTCCATAACTATGTAAACACACTTATCAAGTACAATTTGAATTGTTGAAATGGCTATTAAAACCATGCAGCTATATTATGAAAAAAAAACAATGAATTATATTTTACATACTTACTTGGTAGTAAAAAGAATCGTTCTGTTCATAGATTTTTAATAGAATTTCAATCCATATTTCCATAAACAATTCAACTTGATAGATTTGAAGAAACGTAAAATTCACAAATTGTATTACTGTTACTCTTCTTTGTAAAGATAATATTAATTTTTTTACATGAATGATTTTTTTTAAATAGAATTTTTTGAGTTTATAGGTCTTAAACTAAATCATATACATGTATTTCTTGAAAAAAAATTACTCTTTGATTGTAGTAACCTCCTTGTAAAATTTTGGTGGAAATAGAATCTGATTCCTTTTATACAAGTTTTGAAAAATATGAACCCTAAGACTGTGGGAACTTTACCTATCCTATGATTGCAATATAAGAGATTAAATTATTTAATATTGAAGTAATGATAATGGAGTCAAGAGTCCTCGTAAATCAGGCGATAAGGTGTGTGACCATAAAATAATTATAAATCTGTTCACCGAGAAATAACCAAAACCATTTGAAAAACTAATCATTCTTTTATATTGAAATTGATCTTAACTTGTAATCTGTTAACCAAGAGAAAGCCAAAATTTCTCCAAAAATCAATGGTACAGTACTGATAAAAATCTTTATTAGTGGAAAAATAGAGAAATTGATAAAGATTAAATAAAACTGCTACTTTATCGTTTATGCTGAATAAAATTGACCTTTTACAAGGCTTTGTAATTGATATTTCTAATTTATGTATTAATAATAAAAAAAGGATACCAACACCCGTAAGGTATAATTTGTGGTAATGTTCGGTCTTATTTTTTTTTATTAATTTATAATTTATGTGTAATTATATTTATTAATAATGAACAGCATTGACATTTATTAAAAAATGATTAAATAAATTGAATAAATAATTAAATTAATTCAATAAATAAAAATTATATAAATCAATAATTTAAAAGATTGAATATTATTTATTTTGTCATATAGATAATTATTAATATTCTAAAATATAAATTTTAATGCAAATAGGAAAAGAAATTGACAAACATTTTAATTTGGATATTTTTAAATATTTTCTTAAATAGACAAATGACTCAGAAATGTAAAGCATTGATTGAAATGTATAAACTGATAAAAGGAAGTTTGCTTTGATATAGATTTACCCTTAGTTTGGCAAGTGTTTCCATCTTAGTTGGTAGATAACTCGCCTATAGTACAGGAGGTCCAGGGTTTAAGCCCAATTTAATTCTGCATTTTTATCCTCCCAATACATTTTTATGACCATTATATTAACTACAATTAGCCATGTTAAGTCAATCAATAGTATTTCAATTTTTGAGATTTATTTAAAAAAAAAATACTATATACATTGGTTTTAAAATTTAAAACAATAATGTTATTACAACCAAAATATTCATTCATGATATGGGAATTGAAAGTATCAACTTTGGGAACTGCAAAGGAATGAAATGGATATATGCTGCCAAATTTACAAATTCCAGAATATGTATTTCAATATTCTGTGATTTTTGATACAGCACTAAGCATTAGTATAACTTAAAGTTATTAAATCTGTGAAAGAGAAAAAAAAGGAAATGGTCTCAAAAACAAATTAATAAGTGTTTTCCGATCTTAATATAATTATCTGATTCATCTCATTGACTTTTATTTGTATAAACTTGTCCAATATTAAAAATTTTATCAGAAAGTAAACAAATTGAGAGTTATACACTACAGTACCTGACCATTCCCATGTATAATGACAAGTCTTTATCCTATATATCTTTGATATATGTAACTCTATGACTTTTTGTTGCTAGGTAATATTTAGTACCAAATCTCATTTTGAAATTTATTTCTTATGTACAGTTGTATGGACAGTTTTTCCTCTTTTTTTTTTTAGATTTACAGCTCACTTGGTAAAAGTCTTGGTCTTTCAAGTTGTTAAATCAATATTTTAATATTCAATTACACTTTTATATAAAGTACTTTAAGGAATGAAAAGTGTTGTTTATTATCATCAGATGTACCAGGTCCTTTTTTATATCCAAAATTTTTTTTTCATCAAACCGTCTGTCTGAACATGTCAGTTTCCAAATAATATCATTTTTAATTTCAACCAATGTAATACCAAGAGCACAAAAGCTTTCAATTCAGCCCTTTCTGGGTTTTACACTCTTGTCCCATTACACAAACATAAAAGTAATGATGTTAGGTACTTTGGAATCAGCCAAAGTCAATGTAATTGACACATTCTTTCTTTTTAAAAAGCTGACTGTGTCAAGGTCACCATGCAGTCTTTGGAACACATTTAATGGATTGTGTCTACTTTCCACCTACAAAGAATAATTTTAACTCAGTGACATTGAAGCAAGAACTTCTTAGCAATGTCCAAAAGTAAAATTTGAGAAAATACAATTGTTTATTTGTAGATAGGTGAGACTTTGTCAAGAGTTGATGAGGCAATAGGTCGTTTAATGGAGGGACTTTATCATAGAAACATGGACAAATGTGTCGACATAATCATTGTAGCAGACCATGGTGAGTTGTCAAATACATTTTATATACAAGTTACTAGTATACTTGATTAAGAATATATATCAATAGCTCATCTGGGCCGAAAGGCTTTGTATATTAAGCTATTTGAAAATGATTCCCTGTCATGCTGTATAGATGACTTTTTATACAGAATTCATTAAATACAGTCTTGAAACATGGGCTCTCTTAAAAAGTTCATTAATATTAGATCTAATACCAAATATTTTTTAAAATGCCCTTATTAAGAGAACTTTTGAATTTTTTTGTTTATATTTAACATTCTGTCTATAATTTAAGTGTGATTTAGCACTACACAGAGTACAATTGTTATCAGAATTTAGTTTACATTTTCATGACAGTACAAAGTTAAATGACAACTTAAAAATAAATTGTTTCAATCTACTCTATTGCTTTTGACAAAATTTGTGATATCAGTTTCAGCTTGTGTTTTGTTTACAATGACTGGCCAAATGTCATTATTACAAAAATTATATTTGAGGGAAGAAGTTGAATTTTCATTAACTTTATACTTCTAAAAAGTATTTATTAATTGAGCAAGTGGGGGTATTTGAGTAAACGAAGTTCAAGCCATTGGGGTTTATTTATGTAGGATATTATAGAAGTTCATCTGACAGATGACTTAGAGTTACCCAGGGTATTTGAAGTATCAACATTTGAGAAATCCAAGTTTTACTGTATTAAGTATTTAAGTTTGATTAAAACTAATAACTTTTTAATGAATTTTGTTTTTTAGGTATGGCAGACACATCCTGTGACCGTTTAATTACATTTCGAGATTATTTGACGAGATATTATGACATGTATATTTATGAAGGAGCATTTAGTAGAATCAACAATAAATACAAGTACGCTAAAGATGGTCTAGCTGTAGTCTCAAATCCAGGTAATTATAGGAAACTATCAGTATATAGTATGTTAATGAGTCTGGAATTAGGATAGATTATTGTACATGTTCCTTAGATCAGTCTGGAATGAAGTGTTTTTCATTCATACTCCCTAGTGTAATTTGGATCTATGATGAAATATTTTCTCTACTCTCCACATTAATCTGGAAAAAAGGTTTGTTTATTATTATTACATGTATTATTATTATTTTTATTTATTTATTTTTTGTGTTTTTTTTAATGTACTCTCCCCAGCTTCCCAGATCAATTTAGAATAAGGGTTTTATTATTTTCTATTCTGATCAGATTATTTGGAATTCGGCTTTTTTCATACTCCTCAAATGCCTTTTGCATTGTCAAACACATTATTTTAATTACAACAATATATAGTTTCTCATTAGCCAGAATTTAATTTTACCACTAGGTTCAAGTAAGCATTAAAAATAGCTTATTTTTTTTATTTAAGTTTATTGAAATTTCTATGAAAAGTTTACATAATTCACTGTCATAATTACATACACTTTTTTTGACAGTAGGACATACCATTAAAAAGTATTTTTTATATTAACCAAATTTTTGGTCTGATGGGTATTTATAGTGTTAACAGATTATGTGATAATTTTGGGTATAAATTGCACTCCTTTGTGGACTTCTTGATATTGTTAAAATTTAAAACAGTTTTATTGATCATGATGTAAAGGTATTACAAATACCTGAGTGTTTAGTGTACATACCTTTCGTTATAGAAAGGCTTCAGGTTTCAGTAAAGAAATAAGAACTTTATTTATCATTAATGTTTCAGCTTTATTTTACCACTTGCCTCTTAAAGCTTACTTTTAGGTAAGTCTATACTGGTTGGTTTGATTGTTATATTTGTATATATAAATTATCATTATTTTCTGCTTCAGAGAGTGTTTCCAGCATCATTGCAAATTTGACCTGTAAAAATCCACACTTTGATGTTTATAGAAAATCTGAGTTACCCAAGAGACATCACTATGCCAACAATAAAAGGATAGAGGATATAATTGTTGATGTAGAAACAGATTGGTTGGTAACTTTCAGGTAACCAATGGTTTATATGAAAGATAAAAGTAAATATTGTTTTAACAAAATACATGTATAAACAAAAAATTACTAGTACATGTGCCAAAAAAATCAGCTGATTGAAATATGTCAATGTGATCCATACCACATGACTTGTGTGAAAAATGGTTTAGAAAACCTTTAATTAACATATTACCAGAATTCCATCATTGTTACAGGAAAACATCAGCTTATGTAACTCCATCTCCATGTGAAATAACAATGCCATGGAAACATTATAGGGTATTAACTGATATCCCGGTAAACCAAATTTTTGTTACTGCTAAAAAGGCGGTCATTACAATTTATTAACATTAAACATCCAAGGAAATTGTGAATACAGATATCTTTTTAAATTTTGGTGTTTTTTCCTAGGTGCTCCAGTTCTTCCTCCAAAACTGATAGCCTTTAAAGAAATGAATGAATCTTTCTTGGGGTATAAACACTATAACTTTACTCCACTTTAAACTTAGGAATAAATCTCAATGATCTGGTACAGTACTATCATATAACACTTTTTAAATTTTTTTAAAACTTTATACTTTCAAAAAAGTGTTATATGGTTATACAGTGTATAATATATTATCATATAACACTTTTTGAATGTTCTATAAAAATTAAAAAGTAATATATAATAGTACCATAATACCCACAATACTCCATTCCATTTCAGACTTTAGTAGTTTGTAAATGAATTTTCATGAGCACTTTATTTAATAGTTTTTGCAAAGTACTTGGGAATCGCAAGTAATGTAAAAGAATTAATATGTCTAAGTTTATAGTTTGTACCATTTGAAAAATGGGTCGCATGTTTTGATGTTTGATTTAGAAAATTTGGAAAAAATGTTGGTTTCAAATTGTTATAAATTACCGGTACTTGTCTTTTTCAATGAATAATGGCATTGGGTTTTCAGTATTGAAATTTTCTTTTAATAAGGACAAGGTCAAAGTTCAAGTGTTGTTTACCTTTTTGCTGTTACTACTATTTCATTTACTTTTTTATCATATTTCAATGCAGATTTCAATTAAAATTTTCACAAAATTATTCATTGTGCACATCAAACATTCAGTTTATTTCACAAATATCTTGAGATTGGAAATTAAATTCAATCCTAAATTGCAAAATTTTTAGTAATGAAAAAGTTTTAAATTAAAGCAAAAAACAATAATGAATTGCCAATTTTCAATATTAATTTACCCTAATTCCTTTAATTTTGTCTTCATAATTATGTCATTTATTAATTTAGTCATTGTAGACATGTAGTATTTAATTTTCAAGGTTAGAAAGCATTTTTTCAAGATTATCAATTGCATAAATTTTATTTAAATATTTTGAAAAGGTACTTTTTTGTTTAAGATTAATAATTGTAAAATTGAGAAAGTTTTGAAAAGCTCTTTTTTCTTTTACAGATCATTAAGTAACTATGGCAAAAAATATTGTAAAGGTGGTAACCATGGTTACGATAATACATACAAAACTATGGAGGTAATAAATGAAATTAATATATTTTCAAATTAAAGAGTTTTCCCTTATAAGATCAATTATAATGACCAGAGAGGGCAATCAAAGTAAAAAGAGGCCAGATTAAAGAACTTCAAATTGTAGAGTTGTATGCCTCAGTCCCTCAGTCAATATTCTGTCATATGTCATGATATATCAAGGCAGTAAGTAAGTTTTTAAATGGTAGAAAAAACACTGATCTTTTAAAAATAAACTGATAAATGTTTTAAAACTGTCAAGTGGGATTTGAACCTAGTTCAAGGCAGTTAGATTTGTTAGTTGTATTATGGTTTAACATCTCATCAGCAATTTTTCAGCTATTTTCAATGAGAATAAAGTAATAAATCTCTGAGGATTAATCTAAGAACAAGTGTATGAGATGTGCAAGTGTGTGTTATGGTCTGACTTGTACTAGCGTCCACTCAGGGTGGCTTTTTGTTAAGGTGCTAGCACACCAAGTAATTGTGCTGCAGACATGCATATAACTCCCCAGTCACAATATTTTGACACTAGGTGAACCAGCTATACTCTGTTGAACTTCTCTTTACTTTGAACACCAGGCAAGGAAACAGTATCTCAAATTTTAAAGGCTTATATAGAACATGGCCTGACTGTTCTCCTGACCTGCCTAGCTTGAGACAGATACTCTACCACTAAGCTGCCACTGAGGCAGTAAGAGGCTTATCAAATTTTAATATGCTTTGTTATAGAATGTATATACTTTACAAGACTTGCTATATTATAAAGTCTTATTTTACTTCATAAATGTTCATGAACCATGAGTGGTGATAAGGGTGATTACTATATCTGGCCAAAGTTTAACAATCAGTCAGTAAAGTGTACACTCAAATTGGGGAATACTAGTACAATGTATTTCAAAGTCATTTTTTTAGACATTTACACAGTTAACAATAAATGTCTAATGTTATATTTAAATTGTTTAATCATTCAAAACACCAAAACATGGTCTCATAAAACTTCTTCTTTTTTTTCAATATTGATAAGGAAATATTTGAGTTGAGTGTACACTCAATTGGATGAATAATTGTGAAACTGGGGCCTGATTAATTGTTCCTGTGATATACATGTACAAACATAGACAAAAACAAAAAGATATACAATTAAAATTTAAAAAAAGAAGAAAAACAAATTAAAAAAAATTTTTTGTAGAAAATCAAAACTTGAAGTTTTGAATTTAACAGCGATAGAATATACAACTGTAGATTTACAAAACTAGAAGTTTTAGCTCACCTGTCAAAATTCTGGAATAGCTCGATTGTTCTCACTTCATTGTTCTGTTTGTCATTACCATATATACAGTGTTAAAAGTGTTTGATGCTTGTTAAAACAAGACTTTAGTTAACTTAAGAGCTGCATAATTAATATAATTGTCAAATTTGGGCTCTTGTGATATACATAAGCTATTTTGTCTACTGGGAACTAATCATTTCTATCTTGTTCTTAAATAGTTTAGATTTTAGCCAATACGAGAAAACCTGTATGGAAAATGTACATAAAGTTGTTACCATTTTCAGAAATATGATGGTGTTATAGATCCCCTTTAGGCATAGCTGTTTATACTGGTATAATTTAGGTGTTTCTTGTATTTTATTGCAGGCTTTATTTTTAGCACATGGTCCATCATTTAAACAGAATTTAATTATTGATTCATTTGAAAATATTGAGTTATATAATTTAATGTGTGGTAAGTAAAAGGTAATTTTTAACTAAAATGATTAACAATACTCATTGAAATATTTGTAAATTTTTTCAAGAAAAAATTGTACAGTGCGTTTGCAGTTGGTCAATAGCCAGTGCAGGTGAAACAATATTTAATTGAATATAGATATATTTTGTACCCCTAGGCACTTTTAATTTTTTTTCCTAATGGGAGGCGTCCTTTTGTGCTAATCACACTTTTTCAGAGGTATCAATTCTGCCACAAACTTTAAATTCTGGTGTTTTAATTCTTCCAGAAACTGGAGGTATTTTGTGCCATTTTTACCTGTACAGGTACTTCATGTTATAAATGGTAATAGGCAAGTGTTTCAAATATATATGATGAGTAGTGATCTGGTGATATGTTCCTGTTTAAAATATATAGTTACAAAACAAAAGGAAAATAAGTAATTATCAATAAATTCAAACGCAAGTAGCACATTATTATTTCATAAAAATTCAACAGTACTAGAAGCAGATTACAGTATAGATACTGCCTTTTCCAAGCCCGGATAAAGAAGGGAAAATTTAAAAATATGTTGGCACAAAATTACTTTGGGTTTTTAAATAGTTACTGGCAGAAATGAGTTGTGGCGGAAAAGGATGGTAAAATGGTAAAATGATTTCACCCTGCTTAACTGAGCATTGTGACTTAATTAATCATCTTTTTCTTATCCTTTGGACCAATTCAAAGAATTTGTTATAATTAAATCTATATTTTTTGTTAATGACTTGCTGATTTACAGAAAAAGGAGGAAAGGTTTCGATATAATCCATAAAAAGTAAAACAAAATATTTTTATGAACTTGGATAAAACCTCTCTATGTTTTACATAACATCCTATCATTCTAGTGACTTGGAGTTTGTTAATTGCATAAAAGTTAATTATAATTACCTGAATTTAAATCTGAAAGATAATTGTATAAGTTGTTTATAATTTTTGTTTTGATTAAACCATTCTGAATTTAATCAATTTTATGACTTAATTGTTCTTGTTTCAGATATATTAAATATAACAGCAGCTCCTAATAATGGTACTGATGGAACATTAGATGAAATCCTACGGAGTCCAAATCTGATTAAAGTAGAAAAGTCACAAAAATACAACACCAGTACAACTTTTGATAAAGAACTTTTTACCGCAATAACAACAAGTGATTCTTGTAAAGGAACTTGTTCATTCCTCAGTACACAAGTCGTAAGTTTTACTTTAAAATACATTATTGACTTCTCAACTTCTTCTGAACAGGGCAGAAAGAAACAAATAATGACAATTTCCTTATGAAGTACAAAGCATTTAGAAATAAAAATCGTTATTCTTTTAAATCGTTAACATTAAAAAAAATGTGCCATGTTCTTTGTACTTCAAATGTCAAACATTTATAGTTTATTTTTTATATTGTCTTCTGTTCATCCTACTTTAGAACAAAGTAATTTTGTAAATCTATAAATCATTATTTAAAAAAAAACTGGTGCAAAGCATCAACAGTGACAAGAATCATACAGATTATAAACCCAACTTTTTGCAATTTTTTCGTAGAAATTATAGGCCTTTGTAGTGTTTAAATTAAAGTAAATTCTTATCTGGCGTAAATCCCTAAATCTAGTTATTAATAGTTTACAATTTGTGAAAAGTATCAGTAGTGACCGATGATTGTGTAAGATATTGAACATACATGTATTTGCAACATCCCTCCTACTTCTGGCTTGGAATACTTATTCACTGAATTGTTTTGTTTGTTTGATTGTTGTGGATAATGGTTACATTGGAAATGTCTATGTGATATGTGATTCCATATCCAATAGAAATATTAGTTGATTCACAATTCTCTGGGCATCACCTGGTAAGCAGAACGAATCTTACTGGAAGATGGTAATAAGAGTTACTGTTCAACTACAAAATTGCTATTTTATTTTACAGATGCAAGATATGATAAAGCACTTACAGAATTACACAAACAACAATCCAGAAAGTCACAAACATGTACCATTTGGTATACCTTCATTGATTTCACCAGATGATGCTGAAGTTAATCTATTATACCAACCTGAATTTGTTACAGCATACAATACAGAACTTCAGTTTCCTGTTTGGGTTTCTTATACATTAAACTCTTCAGAGGTAAATATATGTAAACCATAAAAGGTTTCTAACCATTGTAACCATGCATAAATGTCATCTAGGTACAAATGTCTATGTAGAACAATGAAAGGGTCTAGTGAAAATTTATTACTATGATCAGTTATGTTTGTAAACACAGGATTCAGTTTTGATACAAGTTAATACCTAGACAGGTCTGAAACTTTAATAGGCCCCCTGTCATGGTGGGAAAGACATAACATAGAACCCTATCACAAATTTGAAGATTGCCATCTGTACATGACCTAAGGATTACGTAATTTGCTGATTATCAATCTTGTCTCAATAGTAATAAGAAATATTGTCTTGGAGATCAATCTCGGATCACCCAAGCAATTGATCAGCAAAAAAGAAATTTTATATACTATATTAATGTGCATGTAATGATGTAAGAATTGTAATGCTGACATGTACACTGAAGTACAAACAAGCAGGTGTTTGTGCAGGAATTCCAGCTTTATGGTAAACACCCTGATTATATGAGTAAATTGTTTACCAAGAAATTTCAAAATTTTACTTAGCAAATGATGATATTTTTAAGTAGATGGGAAACATTAAAGTAGTCTGTGTTATGAGGTGTTAGCTAATTTTCAACTTTAATGTTGTTATTTTGTCCTCTTCTTATCCAGTGTATCTTGATAGATGTACCCACATTAAATCTATTAAATTTAAAATCTTAATAATTTTGTTAACTGTTCACCTGTTTAGGTGTTAAAGGCGTCATTTTGAAAAATATTTTTATTGTTTTAGCATTAGTCTCTTGATTTTTTTTTTAGTTAAAAAAATTTATTCATAGTTCAATAAAAGAATACCAAAAATGGCTTAATTTTAGTTAAAGAAATAGGCCTGTATTGTTTTATCTCTACTTGTAATAACAATCATTTTCATCTTTTCATTCCTCTGCTATGATTTATGTAGATTTCAGATAATGTAACTAAACCAGGGGAATGTATTTTGCCAGATTTAAGAGTAAATACTAGACTTGATTTAGTCAGAGAAGAGAAATGTAAAACTAATTTTGGATTACCAAACAACACTTACAGCTGGAACTCTTTAGTTTACAAAGGTAATTTTTGTGTATATTTTTATCAAAGCTAAGCTGTGTATAAAAGATGTAATTAACAGGTTGTGATATAAGAAAGATGGTTTATGTGACAATAACATCATAGCCTTAAAAATACCATTATCAAATTCACATTTGTTGCTTCCATGAAAGGTTGCTTTATCTGGCTTGTATTTTAAAATTAGAACTGTCAAATGAACATCCACTAAAACGAGATACACCTTGCATGTGAGCTTGTCTGAATCTCTATAAACATGTTTTCCATCACAAGGGTAAGACCTTTACATTAACACCAGCTGACAAGGATGTAGTTATTGTCTGGTATGCCACTTATGATAAAGATAACTTCCAGGTCAAAGCGCTTTTAAAATTTTAAGATGGATAATTAGCCAACCCAGTATTCGCCCTGGTATTTGGTGGCCAACCAAAATGAGTAGTTTTACTATCCATATCTTGATAATGTTTCTTTTTTGGACATGTAAAAACTAATCCCCAAGTAAAGTATCTGTCTTATCTGAACAAAATATAAAATAGTCAAGAGAGGTTTATACTTCTGTTACTATTGTTTGTGGCATGAATGGCAAAGATTTTTTTCTCAAATAAAACTATATAATATTATAATAGTAATTATATATATATATAAATATATATATATATATATATATCAGGCCTTCACAAACGCCGATTTTTGGCAATAAAACGCCGATTCAAAATTAAAAAAACCGATTGAAAAATATCCGAATCGGCTTTTTTCCTCATAATAGTAAGACAAAATCTGATTAAAAATTTTTAAATGCCGTCTTGTTAACAATTAAAATTACTAAGGACAGTGTCACGATTCACTGAACTTCCCTATTCACCTAATACCTTACAAGTTAATTGATTACTAGTGGCTTCGATTTCACCTGTTCACATCGTTTCTACTGAGTATACAAACACATACACGTGCCTGATCGATCCAGTTTATAGATAGTTATTAACCTCCCCTGAATTCAACATACAAGAACTGACTAGATTGATAACGACCGTTTTTCGGGTTACCAAAAACAATGTGATCACGGCATTACACGTGGTTTTTGTATCTGTTATATGTCGATCTATTTTAAGTTACCAGTGATGGGAATTTTTGCAAGATATTAATAAGCCGTATTTATGAACATTTAAATATATATGCGACATTGTCACACATCGACTTATAATTTATAATTAAATAGACAGATATCCCAATGTACCAAACAGAATTCAGTCTAACTGTTTGTTGATGTTTTGTTGCATTGCCAACGACTGGACAATTATGGAAATATAAAAAGCAATATGATGACACCATATTTTCAAATAAAAATTTTAATGTTTATTTCTTTACCTGTCTGATGTGAGTTTATTAAAAAAATTGTTCTGGAGGGGGGGGGGGGGGGGGGGTACCCTTTGCCCATCCTTGGGAGGGGGGTATGATGCAACCTTTGCCTACCGCCAATTGACCATACCGGCGTTTGTGGAACCCTGATATATATATATATATATCTTCTAATTAAACATAAAGTATTAAGATTCAGAGCAGAATCAAATAATTAGTAGATTTTAATGTTATGCATGATTTATGCTACAACAATAGTAATATTCTGTATTTTTCTAATTATAGTGATATTTTTACAGTTTATCTTATATTAATTTTATTGTGCACATTAAATTTAGATTGTCAATAAGTATATAAAATCTTACACTTTTAATAGATTTTAGTAGTTTATACGTACTTATTTATGCCAAAAATGTTATTTGTTTCTTTTTTAAATTTTTTAAGATTTATTTATTTATTTATTCATTTATTTATTTATTATTTACCTTTTTGGTCATCAAGTGAAACAAATTAACTTTGTATGTTTTGGCTAGACCTGCCATATATATACATGTAATTATATTTAATATAAAAATCATTAGGATAAAAATATGAACTTTGATTGTTAAACACAAAAGAAACTCATGCTATTAGCCATATTTAAACAAATAATGCATTAGGGTTTAATATGAAACCATCTTTTTAGTCATATTTCAGTGTTTTTAATACACAAACATTTTTTTTATTGTAAAGGAGCAATGAATTTTATTATATACATTCTAAAAGAGAACTAGATTTGTCCATTCATATTGAGTTGGTCGGTTTTTAGAAACCAGAGTATGCAGAGAAAACCACTAACATTTGGCAAGTTGGCATGATAATAAAGGCATAAAATATATATAAGAAAATACATGGGAAAAAAAAATTTTTGGCTTAACAGTACAAGTTAAATGACAATATGATTGAGTGAGTTTTTACTTTATATATTTTTGTATTTATTTTTATTTTGCAGGCAACTAGGCAGTTGTTTCTTACAGCTCATTTTCATCTGTATTATATTATTGTATTGGTTTTAATTTTGCAGGTAATTATGCAGTTGATCCTTACAGCTCATTGTCATCTGTATTATATTATTGTATTGGTTTTAATTTTGCAGGTAATTATGCAGTTGATCCTTACAGCTCATTGTCATCTGTATTATATTATTGTATTGGTTTTAATTTTACAGGTAACCATGCGGTTGATCCTTACAGCTCATTGTCATCTGTATTTGTACCAGTTTTAAAGAGTTTTAAAGAAGGTATTAATCTTCAAGATGTTTTAACTATGTTAAAGATGTAGGGATGGTAATATTAAGTTTCAGTTTAAAATAAAATTATGGGGAAAAAAGTTCCTAGTACTATTGTTTATATAAAAAGGGGGCTTTTTAATTCCAGTAGCTCTGTTGTTCTTCAAAATGATATCATATTATTTGCTATTCTAACGACTTTCAGGTATCTTATTTTTTATTATATATATATATTTATATATAGAGAGAGAGAGAGTTTATATTGCATTCTGAATTATTTAAACATTATATGATCCGAACATTGTCATTGATGTATCAAAACATCTTTCAGAACCTAGATTAAAAACCTACTCAGACAGACCTTGATGTTACAAGTTTTTTTCAGTTCACTTTCACAAGGTTGCTTATTTTCTTCAGGCACTGGGGTCTCATTCACCTTCCCAGAACTGACTGACTGGACCAAATTTGAAAAAAAAATTGTCAATTACTCCCATCTACTTCTTTACATTTTGTGTATTAGATTTGTGCATGAAACAAAAAATGCTACATGCCTGATATTTTTTAATTTATAGGTATTTGGTATGAAGTTCAGAAATTGATCTTTAAATGGACCAAACAGTTTAAATATTTGAATGTTGTAAGTGGCCCGATATTTGACAATGATGTAGATGGTCATGCTGATAATAATACATACATTTCTAGGTAAGTTCTGTTTATTTAATTATTTCTATATTTAAACCTATGTTTAATTAGGGTCAAGGAATTTGATATTTGAACGTGTAGTCTAACCCAGACTTTTGAACTATGCAAGACATTTAACCACATTGTTTCTGTCCACCCAATTATTAAATAAACATGTTTCTTGAGAAATGCTGGGGTATAAACATCTGGGGATTCTTTTTATGCCATTTTCTTAATGTTACTGAAACAGATCAACTTATGTATTTATAGTCAAGAGACTGAATTTTACTTAATTGTTTATCACCTACTAATGGTTTTGTTTTCATGTTTTTTTTTTTTGTACACTTTCAAACCCGTTTTATCCTTTACAATTTTCTGCAGTTCCATAAATAATGTTAATATTGATTGATATATAGCATATACAACTCAAATTCACATTTTTAACAATTCTGGGTTAGCCTAATTACCATTTGGTTTTTCAAATTCTTTTGTGGTTATTTATGTTTAAAAAATGCTGCAGCAGCAAAAATAACCTAAATAATTGATGAGGCAACAGAACAAATAGGAAATTTTATTGTTTATTGCAAAAAGCTCATTGTATTGTCTTTTAAATTTGGAAGTTAACTAGAAGTTGAAATATTTCTGACAAGGATTTAAAACCTTGTTTAATCATCTTCAGCATATATATTAGCATAATGTATATTTACCATGTCAAATTTTAGTGGATAAATCACAATCCTATATTAGATATTCATATGCAAGTAATCTGTAGAAAAAAGTTAATAAAGGCAAACTATAGTAGACCTCTGAAATACCAGTTTATTACGATAAGAATATATGTATATCATCAGTTTTCTGGTAAAGGAAGAGTTGAACACTTATATATTATAATTTTACTTCTAAGGAGTACACTTTACGTAGCCACGATGATCTGAACTGTAAATCTTCCAATGTTGTATATGGAATAGAGTGTAATTTATGTGGGCGAAACCAAAGGCAGGCTAAATGCACGAATGAATGGTCACCGGTTTGAAATAAATAATTATGGTAACCAACTTATTTACCAACACTTCAACCAACCGGACCATTCCGTGCTGTCTATGAAGGTTAGAATTTTGGAAAAAATATACCACCACACTAATAGTCCTATTTTAAGTACACCATTCCGATTACAACGGGAGAACTATTGGATTAGAGAACTAGGCACTGCATCACCATATGGATGCAATGATAAAATTGATAGAGTGGGAAACCTTTCTAGCCTAGGTTGTAAGAATGTTAATGTTTTACACCTGTTCAACAGAACTACACGTAACAAAAGAAGTCATGGACATCGAAGTTGCAATAAACCCAATATCCATGATGTTAGTTTTTCTAATCTTTTACCATTCATTCAGAAACCTCTTGGATTACACCATATTCGTACCAAACTGTACTCTTTACCACTTTCCCGTCTAAATCAGTTACAAGAAGAATGCATATACAAAACTACTACAGATTTTAATACACGAGAGTTTAAACTTAACGCTATCATCTTGGATATTGCATTTAAAAGGTTATTTAAACCCGCTCAGGAACACAATATACAGGACAACCGTCGCCAATTTCTTAAATTACATTATGCAAACAAAGGCATAGATGCTATTAATATTTCTAATATACTACTTAACAAAGTAGTACAATCTAAAGTCCCTACTTATTTCAAATGTAACTCGCCACTTCTAATTTCCTACTCCTACAATAAACCCATTGCATCCAAAATTTTCAACTATAAACATACTTTGCAGTGCCTAACTTTTCATAACTTTATTCCACCTACCTGCTCTTGCTCAGCGTCCCCATATATTTATAAAGCAGCTGGGCATGTAGTAACAGGTGATCTCAATATTATTGAGAATACTAAATTAAGATGTTTTCTTTCAAAAAGCCCTAAATACAGGGAGGCTCAACCTTTTACTTGGGGACAGAATTTCAAAATTATTATGGATTCTGTTGAAGAGTATGCTAGAGGTTGGGCTAAATTAGAAGACGTAGAGCTTGATACTTTATCCAACTGGATAAGGACAATTAGAAATTTTGTCAAGTCAAGAATTGCAAAACTTAATGGGTCTATGGGTACTAAACCTTCTTTAGTGCTCAGGGACCCTGAGGTTTCTGCGGTCCTTACTGACATATATAACAGGTATGTTGTTGTCCCTGCTCATAAAGCTTCTAATAACATTATTTTCGTTTGTAAGAAATTCTATGTTGAATGTCTTATTAAGGAGCTTGGTTTAGATAGTATATCAGAGAATCCTACTTATACCAAAACTTATTTTACAAAAGATGAAGTTCTTTCCAATCATAGGGGAGTCCTTCAGTCTTTTGGTATCAATTTAAAACAGGAAGAACTTGACCTGCCTTACTTGTATTGGATTCCAAAACTTCACAAAAATCCATACAAGGAAAGATATACTGCAGGTTCCTCTAAATGTACTACTAAATCATTATCAGTAATTCTAACACAAATTTTGACAGTCGTCAAAGATGGCCTTCAGACTTATTCAGATAGAGTCTATTCTACATCTGGCATCAACCAAATGTGGATTCTCAAAAATTCTAAAGAACAACTTGACCATTTTGTCTCTTAAACTCTATCTTCGGTAAAAAGTATAAAAACTTTTGATTTTTCTCCCTTTACACCACTATCCCTTATGCTATATGAAAGAACGTCTAAAACAAATCATTCACTTTTCATTTTTTTTACAAAAACGGTAAACCAAGATATAAATATCTAGTGCTCAACAGGGATTCTAGTTATTTTGTAAAACACCATACAGACTGCAAACAAAAATATACTGAAGATACCATCAACAAACTGTTAGAGTTTTTGATAGACAACATATTTGTTGTGTTTGGCAATATTATCTTTCAACAAACAATCGGTATACCAATGGTCACAAACTGTGCACCTTTACTTGCTGATTTGTTTCTTTATTCATATGAATCAGAATTTTTACAGAACCTTGTCAAATCTGGAAAAAAGACTGTCGCTAAATCATTCAACTACACATACAGATATATAGATGACGTTCTTTCTCTAAATAATCACAAATTTGGAGAATATGTGAATGTCATCTATCCAAGTGGGCTTGAAATAAAAGACACGACAGATTCTCCATGTTCTGCTTCATATTTGGACTTATACCTCAATTATGACACCCATGAAAGGTTACATCTGAAGCTATACGACAAACGTGATGACTTCAATTTTTCTATTGTCAACTTTCCGTTTCTTTGCAGTAATATCCCTGCTTCTCCTGCGTATGGTGTATATGTTTCACAGTTAATACGGTACGGTAGAGCTTGTTCCCACTATGGGAACTTTCTGCAACGAAGCAAATCACTTACAATTAAATTGTTGACACAAGGATATTGCAAGCCTAGGCTAATCAGGGCCCTTAAAAGGTTTTATGGCCGTCATCACAATATTGTTAATAAGTATGTAGTCACTGTATCCCAACTTATACTGGATATATTTGACTTGCCATAGGTCTTTGTTCCTTTCATTCTCAAAATTGACTTGCACGTGACGGGTGTAGCTAGCTAAACAGGAGGTGCTTACCCTTCTGGAGCACCCGGCTTCACTTCCTTGACGGAAGTTCACGTGTATCACCTATTTTGCCAGTTTGCAAAGTTTTTACTTTGTTTTTGGGATTGTGATATGGACAAGGACTGGTATGTTTGTTTTATTTACTCTTTATTCATAACATTTTAGGTTTAATAGAAGTAACAAAGTACCAGTGCCAACTCATTTTTACCATATAATAACTAGATGCGAGACAATATCATCACCACTTACCTCATGTACAAATTTAAAATCTATATCATTTATCTTACCTAATGCACAGAGCCTTTCCAATTGTCAGGTATGTATAGTGATATTTATATAACTGAAAGATTTGTATGCCCTGTTATCTGCTCCTTTTATAATTTCAACTTATCTTGCAAAGAAATGGAAATTTGATTTCTCTCTTTTAAATGCATCTGTATTCGTTTTGAATATTCTATTGTGATGGACAGGATGAACTTCTAAATAAATAAATAAATAAATAATTATTAAGAAAAGCCAG
Organism: Tegillarca granosa; assembly: GCA_029721355.1. Classification (NCBI taxonomy): domain Eukaryota; kingdom Metazoa; phylum Mollusca; class Bivalvia; order Arcoida; family Arcidae; genus Tegillarca; species Tegillarca granosa. The sequence continues at coordinate 35,825,786 of CM056598.1, read as the reverse complement.
GAGAAGTAAAACTTATTGAAATTTATGACTAGATATAAAGTTCTGAAACTTGGAAATTTTTTTATGTTATTCAATAAGAAATCAATTGTTTTTTTTTTTTTTCAGAGTGTAGAGCGTTATTTATCTAATAATGAAGCCAGAGTAAGAGATGTGGAGTGGCTTTCTGGTTTACAGTTTTATACCAGTATTGATAATAAAATTGCCGTTAAACTTAGAACCTACTTACCAAGTGGATTATGGAAATAGACTGTAATATAAAAAATTGTAAAAGACACTTTGTATTAAAAGATTATAAAGATTGATTTCTGTGTGGAAATTTTTGATGAGTTTAAATGCTAAAATTGAACAATTGCTACTACTTCATCTAATTCAAAACATGTGCCTAAACTTTGTTTACAGATGACCTTTTACTTTGTCTAAAGTTGATATAGTTGATAACAAATCTAAATGTGTTGCTTCTTGCAGTGAAATATGGGTTAAAGAAAATGCATGTACAATGGTCCTGAAACAGCCAACATTTCACAATTAAATTAAGCAATGTCCAGTAAATGAACAGGACACAGTGAGACGAATATTGAGACTAATGGTAAAAGATCATACTATGTTAAAAAACTGAAAAAAAACTAAAATTGCACCATGTTGTGTGGTTTGAATATATGAACAGGATTTAAAGTACCACCATGCATATTTCATAACAAATAATTCCTGAACTTTATTTCAAAAAAAGCATTTTTTAACCATTTGACCAACGGTTCTTCAACTGAGTAAATATAACACAAATACCTTGTTTAATTTTGATATGCCATATGTGCACATTTTGGAAAATCATTCCTCATCAGTGACACGAGGGGCCAAAAAGTTCGATAGATAAAAAAATTGGCCAAACAGGTGATTATGATTTTCCCCGATTTCTCTTTTTTAGCTAATGCATTGTTAATTCAACACTTTGGTTGCCTCGATATTTATATATTAGTGAAATTTGAGGCGTATTCCTTTAACAAATTTCGCGTGAAGCGTTTTAGGCGTTCGAAATTTTCGCCGAGATGTCCATAACTACGGAAAAATATTTTATGGATGTCCGTAACTTTGACTGTGGATGTCCGTAACTGAAATTGTATGTAATCAATAATGACATCGCTATATTCATTGTAGATTGAAATACCCAGTTTTGCATAAATGTGTGCAGCATGGGTTACACGTATAAAATGTCTCTAGATGGACAATTGTTGTGTCATGTTTGCCGTGTTACGTTTAAGTATGCATCTGTGTATCTAATTTGACAAGGCACTGCAAACGTTTTGAACATTTGACTTTAAAAAACTGACGATTGACCGGTGTTGTATTTTTATCAATCAAAACCATAATTTTTTTTTCAGTTTACTATTTACTAAGTATATACTCAAAAACACTGGACTCAGTTGTTCTTTGTAAAAATTTGTCTCTTGTCATATACTCTATTCACATTTAAGAACATTTTATAAAACTATTTAATTTTTTATGAAATAAATTACGTACCTGGACAGAGACAACTTCCTAACACTATAAATCTTTGGTGCCCCTTTTACACAAACAGGAAATAGAAAAAATACAAAGAATAGCAACTAAACCGGTATGCGAACTATCCGAACTTCCCAATACTTCAATACTGGCGCTACCAACACTTGAATTCAGACGTAAAAGAAGTGACCTGATCTAAATGTTTAAAATAATAAATGGGACTGACAAAGTTACCCATCCCAGAGACATATAAAAAACCCTATATGTCTCTGCCCATCCGAAGCACATGAGTTTAATACAACTGTCTCAATATTAATGTTTCATTTCAATTTTCAAAGTTACGGACATCTTTTACAGATACCGTTCAGTTACGGACATCATTTATGAACTAATATGCTGCCATTACGGACATCATTTTGCATAGTAACGGACATCTTGGCGAAAATTTTAAACGCCTAGAACGCTTCATAGAGCGAAATTTGTGAAAACTGTACGTTTCAAATTCCATTAATATAAAAATATTAGGGTAACCGATGTGGTGAATTAACAATGCAGCAGCTAAAGAAAGAAAAATCAGGGAAAATCGTAATCACTGAAATCTGCGTCCGCCATCATGAGATGACAGTTACTGCAGTTACGGTCATCAGCTTACCCCCTGTGAAATAATAAGAATCCAAATCGAGATAGGGAATGCTTTGCATGAGTGAACAAACCTTCGTTTTAAATAAATTTCAAAAATTAAGACGGCTGAACATCTTGCTAAATTGTATATTTTCTGACAACACGAAGTACTGCCTACTGAGTTATGGATACCCTTGGGGAGTGTAACCAAGACATGAAATGTCATGGAGGCAGCAATTACATTCAATCATTTATCAATTTTAAAACTTAAAATTGTTACTTTTGACTTTTTAAAAACAGTTTTAAAATAAACCTTTATTTATCTAAACCTATTATAATCTTGTCTTCAAATAATTTAACTGGACTTATGACCACATCTTTTTTCTATTTGTAAAAAAATTCACAATAGACTTCAATAATGAAATAAGGAATATTTGAAAGGGGTTTTAATTGAAGTATCTGTTTTACTTGCCTCAGCAGAGGTAAAAGTAACTGTAGTGAATACTTGATTTTATCGTCAATAATTTACCTAATGATGTTTACTCAAAGATACTCTACAAAAATGGTTATCAACAAGTAACTAAATCATCTGGATCTTTGATGGATGACCTGTATGTGAACATTTTATACATCCTGCTTACTTTACCGTTCATGGTGCTACCTATCTTGTTTTTGATCAACCACAAGAAATATATTACGGGTATTATGGAAGTTAAAATTAGTGTGTTAAAGTTATCTGCTACACATATCTTACCAAATGTTGAAAATATTAAAAGTATGTAAAGTTATACAGCTACATAAGGGAGAATTATCCCTAATTATGAATGAGAACAAAATAACGTTATTTCTCTAAAATAGATATGAGTCAATGCATTTGATGCATATGATTACCCTGAGATTGTTTTCAAGGAGTAGTTATCATACTATTTCCGATTGTAAGAATGCCCAAGTATTGCAGGTTTTATATTGTTCTTTTGTGAATGACACAATGATAAACGTATATTGACACAAAGATCATTATATATTAAATAGGGAACTGACTCATGTGACCTTTTACTTGACCAGAGCAAAAGATAAGTCATTGTAGACTTTAATTACACATTGCATACTGTTGAACTAGCCAAGTTATAAGAATTATTGTTACAGTAAACAGGACGTTGATTTACCTGATTAGACTAATCTGAGATACATGATTAAAAGAATCTATCACTACTTCTGTTGCCAGATAGGGAAATCTCAACCAGAGTTCTAATATATCTGGTCCAGAACGAGGCTTTCCGAGTTCTGGACCAGATATATTAAAACGAGGGTTGAGATTTTCCTATTTGACACCATAAGTAGTGATTGATTCTATTTCATGCACCATAAAATATACATCATTACAAGTTCTTTTGAAAACCAAAATTCAACATGTGATGGAAGTGGCGTGTGAATACACAAGACAAGAACAAGCGTGACGTCATAATTCAAATTAACATTACGTCATATAAAAATTAATGTAATATGAAATAAACTTATTGATATAGAAAAAAGTTTTTAAAATTACATTTTAAATTTAAACTGTAGTATTACCTGTTTCGTTTATTTGTTTGTGCGAAGGTATGCCAGATTCTTGGGTTATGAAGCGGTTCTCAAAGTATCGATACACTTCTGATTTCATTGATAAATCTTCGCGGGAAAAAGAGCGTGTAAGCTATCTTGTACAGTGGGGTGCAAGATTGAAATATCGGAAATCGGAAAAATACGCATTCCAAAGAAATATCTTTTAAAATTAAAAAATATTCAAAAAGTCTCAGGGTTATTTTATGATGTCCACACAATGACATGATTTTTATTTGTTAAAGTTGAACTGTCAAAATGAAATCTCCACCAGTTTTACCTTCAAAGATATAGCTGATAAAATGGAATATCACAACTTTCATAATAAAAATTCGATACATTCACATATGTATGTACTAAAATATGATTGGAATTGTTTACAGGAGATATCACGCACTCTATAATTTAAAGTTTTGACTTTTTTATTATAGTGATATTAATGCATGTAACCTTTACAATTCAGATGCCAGGTGATCATTAAGACTCTTGAGTTTCTTGTTTTGAACTACCATTACTTTTTCCTTAAGACGTTGTTTACAGACATATCACGCACTCTATAATTTAAAGTTTTGACTTTTTTTATCAAAGTGATATTAATGCATGTAACTAATACAATTCAGATGCCAGGTGATCATTAAGAATCTAGGGTTTCTTGTTTTGAACTACCATTACTTTTTCCTAAAGACGTTTAGTTTTTTTCTTCAAAAACATGTCTGCAAACAAATCTCTTAGGGTTATTTTTAGATGACCACATAAAAGAACGTTGATGTTGATGTTACTGAAAAATAGGTCAAAGCAAATGGAAAATTGCTAAATTGCCTATACCTACTATATATATATGTAGGTGATTCTGATATATAAATAAAACAAACATACCAATCCTTGTCCATATCACAATCCCAAAAACAAAGTAAAAACTTTGCAAACTGGCAAAATATCTTATACATGTGAACTTCCATCAAGGAAGTGAGGCCGGGTGCTCCGAAAGGGTAAGCACCTCCTGTCTAGCTATATTACAAACAAATTGTAGACAAATTTAAAATCATGAAGGTCACCTCAATCATAAATAGCAGTAGAAGCAATGCGGAAAGCATAAAATAAATTCTCAAAATTTTTAAAGATTGCCAAATCTGAATGAAAAAAGTGCAAAATCTGGAATATGACCATCTAGGAAAATGTGTTATTTGTTTCACATAAAACCTATATTGTAATCTCGAAAAAGCATCACATAAAAAGTATATATTAATATATTATACAAATTATAGTTACTGCTTTTGTAATTACAAAATGAATTTTAATTTAAAATATAAAACACTGAAACAAACGACAAAAATATACAAATATAAAAATTAAATAAAGTTGAACTAACAAAATGAAATCATCAGTTTTTCCTTCAAAGAAAAAGCTGTTAAAATTGAATAACACAAATCTATGCAACGATTTCGGATTTTTATATAGAAGCAAAATTTTAAACAGATATACTGCCATTTAAACGTACATATAGGTATTAAATTTAAATAATAACAGAAGATTCTTTTTCAGGTCAACGATTATATAAACTTAAGCAATTTGATAAACAATTTAGTACAAATTGGCCAAAAAAGGTTTTTTGTCATCATATTAAAATATTGCTTTATCAATAGTCTAAATAAAATTCCTAAATCAAAATTAAATCAATATGCTTTTTTAATGGTATCATTTAAGTTATCTTTTTAAGAAATTTCATTACTCAATGAAAAGATTTGAGCAACATTTAATGAAACTTGATCTAAAGCATTTGCAATGCGGTTAGTTGTTATTAATAAAGTGTCATAATAAAAATTCGATATATTAACATATGTATGTATGATTGAAATAGTTTACAGAGATATCACACACTCTTTAATTAAAAGGTTTGACTTTTAAATTATACTGATATTAATGCATGACATTATAACAGTTCAGATGTCATGTGATCGTTACGCTCACGGGCAAACAGCCTGCCATGAGTCTTTACTTAAAGCGTTTATTTGTTTTCAAAAATATGTCTGCAAACAAATCTATTGGAGTTTTTGTAGGATAACATGATTTTATTATGTAGATGTTAATGAAAAATTAGTCAAAACATATTAAGAAAAATTGCTAAACTGCCTCTACTCACTCTAAAAGTTTACCAAACCAGAATGTAAAAAGTGCCAAATCTGGAATCCGATGGCCATCTAGGAAATCATTTAAGGGAATATTACTTGTGGAAAAGGTTTTCATTATTGAAACTTTAGATTCATTATTTTCAACTGTTTGGCTTATATTATTTATGTATCAAACTTTTCGGTCTTAGTGTCACTGATGAGGAATGAATTTCCGAAATGTGCACATCTGGCACATCAAAATGTAACTGGTAATTGCATTATATATTTAAATCATTTAAGGAGTATTTTTTACTCAATTAAAACAATAGAGCATAATTTAATCAATCTTAAGGCGTTTTTTATTTTGTTTTCAAAACATGTCTGCAAACAAATCTTTTGGGGTTATTTTAAGATGTCCACCACAAAAAACACGATTTTATTGATGTTACTTAAAATTTACTGAAAAAACATGCTAAACCGCGTCTACTCACCGTATATGAGTACATGTAGAAGCTCACTCCACTGTGATAGAGCTGCTACTTCCGACGGGGCAGCAGCTGCTCGTATAAGCTGATTCTGATCACTTACGAAGTTTAGACAAATTTAAAATTTGGACAGCTAAATCATATATAGCAGCAAAAACACAGCGGAAAGCATAAAATAAATAGGAATTTTCGCAAGTGTAAATCTTTACCAAACCTGATTTTAAAAAAAGTGCCAAATCTGGAATCCGATCACCATCTAGGAAATCATGTAAGAGAATGGTATTTGTGGAAATTTTAAAATTTTCAAATTTTGTAAAATTTTTTTTCATATCTTCACATAAACCCTCTATTGTAATCTCGACAAAGCATCACATTGAATATATATTTAAATTGGTCTGTTTAAAATCAAAACTATCAAAATATAATATACAATTTATAGTTATTATTATAAAAATGTTAAAAAAATGTATTTACAGTAAAAGATATAAAACAGTAAAACAAACGACAAATATATACATAAGATAAATCGAACTAACAAAATGAAATCTCCATTAGTTTTTCCTTCGAAGATATAGGAGTTAAAATGGAAAAACACAACTCATTGCAACGTTTTCTAAATTTCAGATAGAAGCAAAATTTAACCAGTTCCTATTTAATTTTATCATTTAAGTTATTTTTCGGAGTTTACTTACTCACTGAAAACAATAGAGCGCAATTTAATCAAACTTAAGGCGTTTATTTTGTTTTCAAAAACATGTCTACAAACGTATCTTTTGGGGTTATTTTAAGATGGCCACAAAAAATACATGATATTTTTATTTGATGTTACTGAAAATTGGTCAAAACATACAAAAACATGCTAAACTGCCTCTACTCATCTTATATGAGGAGTTGCTCCCTCCATTGTGGTAGAGCTGCTATTCCGATGGGGTAGCAGCTACTATTAAACGACCATTCTGATAACTTACAACGTTTTGACAAATTTTAAATATTGACGGACAGCTAAATCATAAATAGCAGCAAAGACACTGCGGAAAGCAAAAAATAAAAAAAAATTCTCAAAATTGTAAAAGTTAACAAAAACTGAATAAAAAAGTGCCAAATCCGGAATCCGATCACCATCTAGGAAATCATGTAAGAGAATGGTATTTGTGGAATAGGTTTTCATATTTATGTCAAAATTTGTTTCAAATCTTTACACAAACCCTCTATTGCAATCTCGACAAAGCATCACATAGAATATATATTTGAATTGGTCTGTTTAAAGTCAAAACTATCAAAATATATTATGCAAATTAGTTACTATCATGAAAATTAAAAATGTATTGACAGTTAAAGATAAACAATAAAACAAACGACAAAAAATATACATGTACAAATATAAAAATTAGATAAAGTTGAACCGTTAAAAAGGAAAAACACATCTGTATGCAACGTTGTCTAAATTTCAGATAGGAGTAAAATTCAACTAGTTCCTATTTAATTTGATCATTTAAGTTATTTCCAGGAATTTCTTTACTCAGTGAAAGCAGTAGAGCATGATTTATTAAAACTTGATTTAAATCAATTTGCAATGCGATCAGCTGTTATTTATCAACTTTCATAATAAATATTCGAAACGTTCACATATGTTTGTACTTAAATATGATTAGAATGATTAACAGAGATATTCAACACTCGCTTATTAAAAGTTTTGACCATCTGCATTATAATGATATTAATGCATATAACAGATGCAAAATCTTGAATCTGATGACAATCTAGAAAATGTGTAAGAGATTGTTATTTGTGGAATAGGTTTTAATATTTTTGTAATAAAAGTTTGTTTCAATCTTCACATAACCACTATATTGTGATCTCGACAAAGCATCTCATAGAATATATATTTGAATCCGTCTGTTTAGTCAAAACTATCAAATATATAAGACAAATAATAGTTACTATCATGATAATTAAAAAATATATTTACAGTTTAAGATATAAAACACTAAAACAAACGACAAAAATATATAAATATAAAAGTAAGATAAAGTTGAACTAACAAAATGAAATGTTCATCAGTTTTTCCTTCAAAGTTATAGCTGCTAAAATGAAATATCACAACACTAGTAACGTTTTCTGATTTTAATGTAGAAGCAAAATTTTAAACAGTGGTCCTGCCTTTTAAACGTACATATAGGTACTAACTTTAAATAATTACAGAATATTTTTATTTGAGGTCAAAGTTAACATGCTTTTCTTTATATGAACTTCAGCAATTTGATATACAATTTTATACAATTTGGTCAAAAAATAATTTTGACATTATTTTAAAGTATTCATTAATCAGATAGTTAAAATAAAGTTTCTCAGTCAAATATTATTCAATAGGCTTCAAATTACTTGTAATATACAAGTAAATTTTTAGAAATTTCTTTTCTCACTGAAAAGATTAAGTTTTAATGGAACTTAATCAAAATCATTTGCAATGTGACAAGTTGTTATTTTTAAACCTCCATGATAAAACTACGGTATATGTATGTACTAAATATGATCGGAATGACTTACGGAGATATCACACACAATAATTCAAACTTTTTACTTTTTTGATAATGATATTAATGCATGTAACGAGAACAATTAAGATACCAGGTGATCGTTTAGGATCACGAGCTTCTTATTTTCAACTGCCATGGTTTTTTAACTAAGACATTTATTTCTTTTTCAAAAAATTGTCCAAAAACATTTCATGGGAGTATTTAAAGATGTCAACACAAAAAAAACATGATTTATTATGGTTTAAATTGGTCAAAACATAAGACAAAATGCTACATGGCTTCTACTCACATTTTTTGATTAGTTGCTACCTCCAGTAAGGTACATTTGTACCACCACTAAGGTAGGGTTGCTACCTCCATTGAGGTAGAGTTGTTACCTCCGATGAGGTAGCGGCTACTCATATAAGGTGATTCTGATAATTACATTTCAGAAAAATTTAAAATTATAAATGTCACTTTAATCATATTTAGCAACAGAACCATTGCGGAAATGGTAATATAAACACATTTCCAAAAATGTAGAAGTTTACCGAATCAGAATGAAATAAGTGTCAACACTGATGACAACCTAGGAAAAACGTTTATTATTTGCGGAAAAGGTTTTCTTATTAATTTCAAAATTTTAGAAACGACACCAATGTCTCGAAAATTTATTAATATCTTTACGTAAACAATATATTGTAATCTTGTCAAAACATCACTAAATATATTGGTCTGTTTAAAGTAAAAAGTATCTAATTATATGAAACAAATTACTTTTTCTATTATTAGATTTACAAAATATGTTTACAAAACACTAAAACAAAAACGGATACAAATATAATCAGATAAAGTTGAAATACTTAAACAAAGGACAAAAATCTACAAATATAAAAGTCAGATAAAGTTGAACTAACAAAAAAAAATGTTCATCAGTTTATTCTTCAAAGATTAAAAGAAAAAAATCTGAGCAAAGTTTTCTGATTTTTATGTAGAAGCAAAACAGTTGTCCTGCCATTTAAACGTACATGTAGGCACTATATTTAAACAGTTACAAAAGACATTTAATTTGAAATTAACGTTAACATGTTTTTCTTAATATGAACTTAAGCAATTTGTAATTCAATTTTTATACAACTTGGCTAAAAACAATATTTTTGTCATAAGTTTAAAATATTAATTCATTAAATAGTTAAAATAAAATTATTACATCATAATTTTATCAATAATGGTAATAATAATAATAATAACAATAATAATAATAAAATTTGATACATTCACAAATGTATATACAAAAATATTATCTTAATTAGTTACAGAGATATCCCACACAAAAATTCCAACTTTTGCTTTTTATTTTTATGATATTAATATATGTGATAAAAAATTAAGATGTCAGTTAATTATTAAGGTTCACGGGCTTCTGTTTTGAAAAAGCTATGACTTTTTACTTAAGTCCTTTACATCTTTTTCAAAAACATGCCTGCAAACTTGTCTCTTAGGGTTGTTTTAAATATATAATACACATACCAGTTAAATTTTGATGTGCCAGATGTGCACATTTCGGAAATTTATTCCTCATCAGTGACAATAAGACCGAAAAGTTTGATACATAAAAAATATATAAGCCAAAAAGTTGAAAATAATGAATCTAAAGTTTCAAAATTATATAAATCCAAATCCAGCTAAGGAATGCTTTGCATGAGGTAACAAACCTTAGTTTTAAATAAATCTCAAATTTCAGACGACTGAAAATTTTGCTAAATGGTACATTTTCTGACAGCACTAAGTACTGCCTACTGAGTTATGGATACCCTCGGGGAGTTTTATTCCACCAGCAGCGGTACCCGCTCAGGGGTAGTAAATATATAATACACATACCAGTTAAATTTTGATGTGCCAGATGTGCACATTTCGGAAATTAATTCCTCATCAGTGACACTAAGACCGAAAAGTTTGATAAATAAAAAATATATAAGCCAAAAAGTTGAAAATAATGAATCTAAAGTTTTAAAATTATATAAATCCAAATCCAGCTAAGGAATGCTTTGCATGAGGTTACAAACCTTAGTTTTAAATAAATTTCAAATTTTAGACGACTGAAAATTTTGCTAAATGGTAAGTTGTCCACACAAAAATCATGATTTAATTATCTTGTTGTAACTGCAAATTAGTCGAAACATAAGAAACAAATCAAAATTGTTTCTACCGACCTTATATAATTAGTTTTTACCTCCACTGGGATAGCGTTGCTACGTCTACTGAGGTAGAGTTGTTACATCCACTAAAGTAGAATTGTTAACTCAACCGAGGTAGAGTTCCTATCTCCACTGAAGAAGAATTGCTACCTCGACTAAAGTAGAGTAGTTACCTCCACTAAGGTAGAGTTGTTAACTAAACTGAGGTTGAGTTGCTAGCTCCACTAGGGTAGAGTTAACACCTCAACCGATGTAGAGTTGCTACCTCCAATGAGGTAGAGTTGTTACCTACACTGAGGTAGAGTTGTTACCTACACTAAGGTAGAGTTATTACCTCCGGTGAGATAGAGTAGTTACCTCCAATGAGGTAGCGAAAACTCATATAAGGTGATTCTGATAAATTGTATTTTAGACGAATTTAAAATTATGAAGGTCACCTTAATCATAAAAAGCAGCAGAAGCAATTGGGAATGCATAAAATGAACAGAAATTCTCAAAAATGTAAAAGTTTGCCGAACCTAAATAAAACAAGGGTCAAATATAGAATCTGAAGACAATCTTAGAAAACGAGTAAGAGAATGTTTTTTGTGGAATAGTTTTTCATATTTATGTCAACGAAACAACGCCAAGTCGACGTTAAAAATAAAAATTAAATTATTGAAACAAAATAAAATAATAAACGTTAAGATAATAAAAATTATTCTCATTAATACTTTAATATGCAATTTTATATAAATTGGGTAAAAGAGAATCGTTAAATCATATTTTAACAATTGGGTTCTAATTAACTTGTATAAAATTAAATTTTAGGAATTCTTTAACTCACTAAAACTAGAACTTTTATGAGACTTGATCTTAAGCATTCGCAATGCGATAAGTGGTTCTTTATAAACTTTCATAATAAAAATTCGATACATTCACAAATGTATGCATTAAAATATAATACAAAGACATCACACAAATATTCAAACTAATGAGTTTTTAAATGATAGTGAGATTAATTCCGGTGATAAAAACAATTCTGACTCATGATTCATTGGATAGTTGAAAAAAATATTTTTGTACTTCTTTATACAGAAAAACTTTATTATAAATTTATGTAGAAGAAAAAGAGGATAAAGAGGAAAAAGAAGAAACGCAAAAAAAGATAGCTATTTATAGCCTGTCCTAAAAGTATAACGCAAAGTTAGCCTTTATATCACGAAAGTACGTGTTATTATTATCTGTTGAAACAGATCCTTGGGTGTAAGTTCTTCGTTTACTTGCTGTATAATGGTCAGTGATTTTTTTAAAGATACTCTTATTTCCAATTGGAAAAAAATGCCAATAAGCAAAATTATCTTAACCTGGACAAAAAACTACATAACATTTTTAAACACTGTATTTGTTGAGTAATCTATCATGAACACAATGTTCCTTTCTAAACTGAAATATCATATCCATTAAATCTATAAAGAAAAATGTCATTGTTAAAAAAAATGTTAAGTTTAGTAATACTATGGTCATATATAAATAAAAATGCAATTTTCAAGTGTCTGGAAAGATATGGTGTGGTTGCGGTGTGAAATTTGGAGCATCATTTAATAAGAAAATTCAATGTATTTGAGAGAGAGAGAGAGAGAGAGAGAGGGGTGCCAATGTTAATTAATGAAAGGTTAACCCATTCATTACGCAGATGTATTTGGTAGATATCGTTGTGTATTCGGTAATACTAAATTGAACAGACGTATCATCGGGTTATATATATGAAACCCTCTTTATAACGACCATTTTTGTCGCCAAATAACTTTGTCTTTATAAAGAAATTGCGATTGTAAAGAAATAATGACATAAAAATGACCCCCCCTCCAGATGATTCTACTATATGTTCTAAGTATAGGAATATTTTGACCAATTTTAACAAATAAAAATACTAAAAAATAAATTTAAAACATTGATTTTTAAAATTAAAGTAAAGTTGATATATACATTCTAAATTTGAAATGTTTCTGAAATGGAATTATCAAATGCATGAATGGACATACACATTCAAGTGATCTCTTCACAGTAAAATATTCTGAATTGGATGTTTTAAACTCTAGATTAGGAATATACTTGATAGATTCATAGTATTAATAGAATTTGGAATTTGGAATTGCAATTAATCAGTCACTAACTATATAGGCATTTAAAAATAACACCAGTTTTGATTTTGTTTAATGATTATCCTATCACTATACAATTCATTAACAGATTGATTAATTAGCTATTAATCTCTTAATCTGAAGTACACACAATTGTCACTCATGGTTCATTGATCCATCATCCTCAGGTAATTCAAACTGTAGTTTAACTACAAGTAACACTCATTTCACAGGTGTGACTTTTGCCACACATTACTGAATCAGCTAAAATATTAAATTGATGTTTTGTCATTCTAAAGAATTTTTTTAAAATGTAAAATGTACATTTGTTCCCCAAATTCACTGTCTGTGCCGGTAGCTGTAATATCGTTGGTTATAAAGAGGGTTCTCTGTATACACTTACAATAAGTTTAAGTAGGTTTGTAACACAAAACTAACATAAGCGATAGAACCTGTTTTTCATTCATGATATGTTAAAAACATTATACAAAATTAAAAAGCAATCAAAAAAATATTAGAAATTTTCCCAAAATGAACTATTTGAGAACAAATCGAAAGTAGTATCGAAGGCCATTTGTAATTTATTCTAACAACCAATGAAAAGTTATGTCACAGAAGAGTAAGGGAGAACCTAATATCTAAATTACCTGACAAAATATGCATTAACCATTAACGACCGATAATGTACTTTAACAATCGTTAAGTAGAAATAAAACAAACATACCAGTCCGTGTCCACATCACAATTTCAAAAACAAAGTAAAAACTTTGCAAACTTGCAAAATATGTTATACACGTGAACTTCCATCAAGGAAGTGAGGCCGGCTGCTCCAGAAGGGTAAGCACCTCCTGTCTAGCTAGCTAAACCCGTCACGTGCAAGTCAATTTTGAGAATGAAAGGAACAAAGAACTATGGTAAGTCAAATATATCCAGTATAAGTTGGGATACAGTGACTACATACTTATCAACAATATTGTGATGACGGCCATAAAACTTTTTAAGGGCCTTGATTAGCCTAGGCTTGCAATATCCTTGTGTCAACAATTTAATTATAAGTAATTTGCTTCGTTGCAGAAAGTCCCCCTAGTGGGAACAAGCTCTACCGTACCGTATTAACTGTGAAACATATACATCATACGCAGGAGAAGCAGGGATATTACTGCGGAAACGGAAAGTTGACAATGCAAAAATTGAAGTTATCACGTTTGTCGTAACCTTTCATGGGTGTCATAATAAAACAAACATACCAGTCCTTGTCCATATCAACTGAGGTATAAGTCCAAATATGAAGCAGAACATGGAGAATCTGTCGTGTCTTTTATTTCAAGCTCACTTGGATAGATGACATTCACATATTCTCCAAATTTGTGATTATTTAGAGAACGAACGTCATCTTTATATCTGTATGTGTAGTTGAATGATTTAGCGACAGCCATTTCTCCAGATTTGACAAGGATCTGTAAAAATTCTGATTCATATGAATTAAGAAACAAATCAGCAAGCAAAGGTGCACAGTTTGTGACCATTGGTATACCGATTGTTTGTTGAAAGATAATATTGCCAAACACAACAAATATGTTGTCTATCAAAAACTCTAACATTTTGTTGATGGTATCTTCAGTATATTTTTGTTTGCAGTCTGTATGGTGTTTTACAAAATAACCAGAATCCCTGTTGAGCACTAGATATTTATATCTTGGTTTACCGTTTTTGTAAAAGAATGAAAAGTGAATGATTTGTTTTAGACGTTCTTTCAATTTAGCATAAGGGATAGTGGTGTAAGGGAGAAAAATCAAAAGTTTTTATACTTTTTACCGAAGATAGAGTATTAGAAACAAAATGTTCAAAAAGTTATTTAGAATTTTTTAGAATCCACATTTGGTTGATGCCAGATGTAGAATAGACTTTATCTGAATAAGTCTGAAGGCCATCTTTGACGACTGTCAAAATTTGTGTTAGAATTACTGATAATGATTTAGTAGCACATTTAGAGGAACCTGCTATATATCTTTCCTTGTATGGATTTTTGTGAAGTTTTGGAATCCAATACAAGTAAGGCAGGTCAAGTTCTTCCTGTTTTAAATTGATACCAAAAGACTCAAGGACTCCCCTATGATTGGAAAGAACTTCATCTTTGGTAAAATTAGTTTTGGTATAAGTAGGATTCTCCGATATACTTTCTAAACCAAGCTCCTTAATAAGACATTCAACAAAGAATTTCTTACAAACGAAAATAATGTTATAAGAAGCTTTATCAGCCGGGACAACAGCATACCTGTTATGTATGTCAGTAAGAATTGCAGAAACCTCAGGGTCCCTGAGCACTAAAGAAGGTGTAGTACCCATAGACCCATTAAGTTTTGCAATCCTTGACTTGACAAAATTTCTAATTGGCCTTATCCAGTCGGATAAAGTATCAAGCTCTACGTCTTCTAATTTAGCCCAGCCTCTAGCATAGTCTCCAACAGAATCCATAATAATTTTTTGAAATTCTGTCCTCAAGTAAAAGGTTGAGCCTCCCTGTATTTAGGGCCTTTTGAAAGAAGACATCTTAATTTAGTATTCTCAATTACATCATATTGAGATCACCTGTTACTACATGCCCAGCTGGTTTATAAATATATGGGGACGCTGAGCAAGAGCAGGTAGGTGGAGTAAAGTTATGAAAGTTTAGGCACTGCAAAGTTTGTTTATAGTTGAAAATTTTGGATGCAATGGGTTTATTGTAGGAGTAGGAAATTAGAGATGGCGAGTTATATTTGAAATAAGTAGGGACTTTAGATTGTACTACTTTGTTAAGTAGTATATGAGAAATATTAATAGCATCTATGCCTTTGTTTGCATAATGTAATTTAAGAAATTGGCGACGGTTGTCGTCCTGTATATTGTGTTCCTGAGCAGGTTTAAATAACCTTTTAAATGCAATATCCATGATGATAGCGTTAAGTTTAAACTCTGGTGTATTAAAATCTGTAGTAGTTTTGTATATGCATACTTCTTGTAACTGATTTAGACGAGAAAGTGGTAAAGAGTACACTTTGGTTCGAATATGGAGTAATCCGAGAGGTTTCTGAATAAATGGTAAAAGATTAGAAATTCCGTTAATTCATTTTCGTTAATGTGCGCCAAAGTCACTTTTATCCGTTAAAGTACTTTAATGACCGTTAATGTACTTAAAAGAATAAATGTGATTACGGCGTTTCATATATACATTTATCATGATTGAAACGATTTCATCATACTGGGAAGATTATTTACAATTATGAATAATAAGTGTATAATTGATATTTTTATTCAAATCAAACTAGTGTGTGTGTGTGTGTGTGTGTTACTCGAAACAAGCAAACCTTTAAACATTTATTTATTTTAGAAGAATGGGAATTCCTTAATAAAAGTTCCGAAGGCTAGTTCAATTATTGATGTTAGTCCCAATATGCAATGCATACATAATAGAATATATAATAATAATTTAATTGAGAAAAACATTAACGAGATCAAAGAAAATGTTTTATTGGGATCTACGATTAAAAGTTTTCTCTAGCAACGGTCTCAATGTTCCATGGCATAATAATTACAAAATCGCCCCGGTAACTTGAAGGTATATTACATCATTCTTTACATTTACAATGAAATTGAAGTCATGGCACTTGTCAGATTATTATAGATGTTTTTCTTTCTTTCATTTTAAACGGACCATTCTGCGGAAATAACAAACAGCCACCAATAATTTAATATCATTTATGAAGTCTACTTGCTAGTTATTCCTGTTCAGAACGCCTCTTACTCTAATTAATACTCCAACACGTTTGCTTTCTAGTCCCAGCGACTAAACCAAACCCATGTGAACCGAATAGAAATCTAAATTAATCGTTAACGTTTTTCTATAAAGTGTTCATATAATGTTTCTCAATATACACTTATTAATTTATAAGCAATTTTTGACATCAGGAAAAGTATAAACTGTTTTGTGAAAATATTTCTTACGTTTAATTCGAATCTTCAATCATATTAACGTTGAAATGTCGTCTTAGATACGTAATAGAAAAAAAATCTAAAAATTTTACATCTGTCAGATATGATTAATATCAATTTTTTTTATTTATCTGCCCTTTGATTGTTGAAAGCTGAAAGCTCAGATGAGCCATTGCTATCCATCTGCGTCCGTCGTGCGTAAACTTTTTACATTTTAATCTTCAACTCCAAAACCACTGGGCCAAATTTAATGAAACTTGATAACCATCACGCCTGGGTGAAGCCCTTTCAGATTTGCACAAATGAAGGAGTTATGTCCCGTTGGGGCCCAATAAAAAAAGGGGGAATAGTGAAAAAATTTAAAAATCTTCTTCTCTGAATCTACTAGAGATATACCTTAGTTATTTCATCTATAACATCCTTAGGTCATCTATTTTCAGATTTGCACAAATGGTAGCCATTGGGCTCAAAATGGGGAAATTGTAAGGCACTGAGTGGGGAAATTGCTAAATATTATATATTTGTCACTATATCTTGAAAACTATCAACGTTTTGTATAGGCATGTTTTGCAACATCGATCATTTTGATATATGGTTCAAGGTCATATGTTGAAAGGTCAAGGTCACAGCTGCAGAAGAAGACTGAAATTGCTAATTATCTTGAAAACTATCAACTTTTAGTATAGGCATGTATATTAGAATATTGTAGGTATTGACATGACAATCATTTTGATATATGGTTTAAGGTTATATGTTGAAAGGTCAAGGTCACAGCTGCAGAGGAAGACTGAAATTGCTAATTATCTTGAAAACTATTAACTTTTTGTATAGGCATGTATAATAGAATATTGTAGGTTTTGCAACAACGATCATTTTGATATATGGTTCAAGGTCATATGTTGAAAGGTCAAGGTCACAGCTGCAAAAGAATACTTAAATTGCTTATTTCATTCTTTACATTTACAATGAAATTGAAGTCATGGCACTTGTCAGATTATTATAGATGTTTTTCTTTCTTTCATTTTAAACGGACCATTCTGCGGAAATAACAAACAGCCACCAATAATTTAATATCATTTATGAAGTCTACTTGCTAGTTATTCCTGTTCAGAACGCCTCTTACTCTAATTAATACTCCAACACGTTTGCTTTCTAGTCCCAGCGACTAAACCAAACCCATGTGAACCGAATAGAAATCTAAATTAATCGTTAACGTTTTTCTATAAAGTGTTCATATAATGTTTCTCAATATACACTTATTAATTTATAAGCAATTTTTGACATCAGGAAAAGTATAAACTGTTTTGTGAAAATATTTCTTACGTTTAATTCGAATCTTCAATCATATTAACGTTGAAATGTCGTCTTAGATACGTAATAGAAAAAAAATCTAAAAATTTTACATCTGTCAGATATGATTAATATCAATTTTTTTTATTGATGTCATCTATTTTCAGATTTGCACAAATGGTAGCCATTGGGCTCAAAATGGGGAAATTGTAAGGCACTGAGTGGGGAAATTGCTAAATATTATATATTTGTCACTATATCTTGAAAACTATCAACGTTTTGTATAGGCATGTTTTGCAACATCGATCATTTTGATATATGGTTCAAGGTCATATGTTGAAAGGTCAAGGTCACAGCTGCAGAAGAAGACTGAAATTGCTAATTATCTTGAAAACTATCAACTTTTAGTATAGGCATGTATATTAGAATATTGTAGGTATTGACATGACAATCATTTTGATATATGGTTTAAGGTTATATGTTGAAAGGTCAAGGTCACAGCTGCAGAGGAAGACTGAAATTGCTAATTATCTTGAAAACTATTAACTTTTTGTATAGGCATGTATAATAGAATATTGTAGGTTTTGCAACAACGATCATTTTGATATATGGTTCAAGGTCATATGTTGAAAGGTCAAGGTCACAGCTGCAAAAGAATACTTAAATTGCTTATTATCTTGAAAACTATCAACTTTTTGTATAGGCATGTATATTAGACTATTATAGGTATTGACATGACGATCATTTTGATATATGGTTCAAGGTCATATGTTGAAAGGTCAAGGTAACAGCTGCAAAAGAAGACTTAAAATTGCTAATTATCTTGAAAACTATTAACTTTTTGTATAGGCATGTATATTAGAATATTGTAGGTATTGACATGACGATCATTTTGATATATGCTTCAAGGTCATATGTTGAAAGGTCAAGGTCAAAGCTGCAAAAGAAGACTGAAATTGCTAATTATCTTGAAAAATATTAACTTTTTGTATAGGCATGTATATTAGAATATTGTAGGTTTTGCAACATCGATCATTTTGATATATGGTTCAAGGTCATATGTTGAAAGGTCAAGGTCACAGCTGCAGAAGAAGACTGAAATTGCTAATTATCTTGAAAACTATCAACTTTTAGTATAGGCATGTATATTAGAATATTGTAGGTATTGACATGACAATCATTTTGATATATGGTTTAAGGTTATATGTTGAAAGGTCAAGGTCACAGCTGCAGAGGAAGACTGAAATTGCTAATTATCTTGAAAACTATTAACTTTTTGTATAGTCATGTATAATAGAATATTGTAGGTTTTGCAACAACGATCATTTTGATATATGGTTCAAGGTCAAGGTCACAGCTGCAGAAGAAGACTGAAATTGCTAATTATCTTGAAAACTATCAACTTTTAGTATAGGCATGTATATTAGAATATTGTAGGTATTGACATGACAATCATTTTGATATATGGTTTAAGGTTATATGTTGAAAGGTCAAGGTCACAGCTGCAGAGGAAGACTGAAATTGCTAATTATCTTGAAAACTATTAACTTTTTGTATAGGCATGTATAATAGAATATTGTAGGTTTTGCAACAACGATCATTTTGATATATGGTTCAAGGTCATATGTTGAAAGGTCAAGGTCACAGCTGCAAAAGAATACTTAAATTGCTTATTATCTTGAAAACTGTCAACTTTTAGTATAGGCATGTATATTAGAATATTGTAGGTATTGACATGACGATCATTTTGATATATGGTTCAATGTTATATGTTCAAAGGTCAAGGTCAAAGCTGCAAAAGAAGACTTAAAATTGCTAATTATCGTGAAAACTATTAACTTTTTGTATAGGCATGTATATTAGAATATTGTAGGTTTTTCATCAACGATCATTTTGATATATGGTTCAAGGTCATATGTTGAAAGGTCAAGGTCACAGCTGCAAAAGAAGACTTAAATTGCTAATTATCTTGAAAACTATCAACTTTTTGTATAGGCATGTATATTAGAATATTGTAGGTATTGACATGACAGTCATTTTTATATATGGTTCAAGGTCATATGTTAAAAGGTCAAGGTCACAGCTGCGAAAGAAGACTTAAAATTGCTAATTATCGTGAAAAATATTAACTTTTTGTATAGGCATGTATATTAGAATATTGTAGGTTTTGCAACAAACGATCATTTTGATATATGGTTCAAGGTCATATATTGAAAGGTCAAGGTCACAGCTGCAGAAGAATACTTAAATTGCTGATTATCTTGAAAACAATTAACTTTTTGTATAGGCATGTATATTAGAATATTGTTGGTATTATGACAATGATCAGTTTGATATATGGTTCAAGTTCATATGTTCAAAAGTCAAGGTCACAGCTGCAAAAGAAGACTTAAATTGCTTATTATCCTGAAAAATATTACTTTTTTGTATAGGCATGTATATTAGAATATTGTAGGTTTTGACATGACGATCATTTCGATATAGGGTTCAAGGTTATATGTTCAAAGGTCAAGGTCATATCAACATAGGAATACTAAAAATATTAATTATCTTGAAAGCATGCATAGGCATGTATATTAGAATATTGTAGGTATTGATTGACATGACAATCATATATCGTTTGAAGTCATATATGTTCAAAGGTCAAGGACATAGCTGCATAATTATACTGAAATTGATTAATGATTCCACTACAGTTACTTCATGCATATTTTATAAGCTACTTATCAATGAAAAGTGAGTGGATATATTTCTGATTAAGTTTTTGGGAGTTCTTGAGAAAACTTTTAAAGTTTCTGTACTTAATATATTGTCTATTGCACTTTGCAAACAATATTGGATATATCTTCAGGTGAGCGTTAAGGCCCATGTGCCTCTTGTTAAGGAATAAAATCTGAACAAGTTTCCGTTTACATGAAATGTGGGAGTGTGTATATGGTCTGTCTTGTACTTGTGCGCACAACGGACGGTCTTTTGATAAGGTGCTAGCTCACAGTCACTTTACCGCAGTCAAGTATACCACTCCCTTAGTCATATTATCTTAGCATCAGATGAATCAGTCGATACTTTGTCCTTGCTATTCCAAGTACCAGGCGAAGTATAGTATCTCAAATTTTAAAATTTTGATGTACGACAAGGCCAGGGTTCGAACCAACAACATTCGGCTCTTGGTGTGGTTGCTGTTCCACTGAATCACTGAGGCGATCGAAAAGTCTGGTTAATTTAATGAGGACGTTGTCAGTTGTAAAAATATTAATTTTTTGCTTTTTTCTCGATTTTATTACGTATTGTTTATTTTTCGTGTTTTTATAAGCAATGATTATTGCCAAAGTACATTTTTCATTACATTCAGCTGTAAGCCAATAGTCCCCTACTCTGTAATCATTGATAAGCACGTTTGTTTTCAAAAAATATTTGGTGACCCATACATTTAATTAAACATTTGCAACTTACTATCGCTAGTTTGACAAATATTAATCTTGAATGACAGTTATTATGTTCGTTTCTTAACTGAATAAACGCTTCTTGTCTGGTAAAAATATTGAAAACATAACTTGATTACTCACCTATAGGCAAGCTAAATGTAAGTACATAAATTACTTCAATTGAAGCTTATCTTAACACCACAACAAAAGATAAGTTACAGGACCAAAATGCTTTAATAACTGACATTTTCAATGGCATTTAAAAATATTTAACAGCAATTTTATAATTCTTCTTTAAACTATAATATTTTGCCTGTAGTTTATTATATAAAGTTGTTGAAAAAATGTTAGGCACCTATAATTATCTTTAACTCACACTTTATGCTGCTTAAATTAAATGTCTAGGGGTGTCTTTTCACTTTTTTAAAAAAAACGTATGTGAATAGTGGTTTACAATGTACTTGATGAATATATCCAATCAAACTGGAAACTGGATGTTAATCTCTGTTATAAATCTAACTATCTAATCAAACTGGATGATAATCATTTTAGTTTCATTCTAAAATGTGATGCTTGTATGACATGCAGTTTATCTGATCCTCTTTATTAAGTACTATTTACACTGTATTTTAAAGTTGTCACCCAAAAGTACTGCAAAATACAATGCAAGTGTAATTTGGAAAATCAGTCTTATACACAATTTCAAACATTTGTGTTAAGTACATGTATGTGGGCCAATAAATATTTTTCAGAGTAATTTCATAGCAGTATTAAGATGAGCATCAAACTTTTCAACCTGCACTTTTCACACCCTTTAATTTCTCAAATGTTTTCAAAACAACAAATACAACATAGTTCATAATAAAAATTGACATTTGAATTTTTAAAATGCTTCCATTCTAAAAAAAAAAGATGTATAAATCTACATGTATATAATTCTTTAATTTCAATATATTTAGTAAACTCATGATTTTTTGCATATTTCATATTTATTAAACTGTACACTTTTTTCATTTCTAGAGAGGTACAACCTGCAAGACACAGTGATATCTTTACAATAAGACCTAAGCCATTTGTTGCATTTATGGCTTGCAAGTAATTTATTATCACAGATTTATTTTAGTCTTAAAACGTTCTCTTTTATTGTAAATTTAAGCTTTTAGTAGAGGTATAAAGTACTTATCCAGTTACCATGGGAAACCAACTAAACATGCTCAAAATGTTTTTTAGTAAGCTATAAAGCATTTATCACCTCATTCTAACGTTAAAAATGTTCTACCATCGATTTTTTCTCCAATAGGGATAAATTTGTTTAGAATTTCAATAATTTTTTTTTTACGTAAAGTTTAAATCAAGTATTTATGTAACATCATTGAATATTTTATGTGCCAAAATTGACTGTCTGATATAAAATCTAAAATATAGTAAGCAATGTCAATGAACTACGTCTGAGTCAAGGTGTAAATTGGACTACCAGTAACGCCAATAATTTTTTTAATAGAAGAAACAGTAAAGTTTACAGCAATACTTTAAGGTTATTAATATAGCCAATAAAGTTTTAATAGAAATGCTTTTTTTATTCACATTAAACGAGAAGGATTACTTATTGTGTTAATAACTTAAAAATGAAATGTACATTTTGTATTTTAGATTATTCTTAAAATAAATATACTTATCAGATTGGAAAATTGCCTGTGTATGGTATCACTCTCAAACCATTTAAATATCACTGTCAATCATAAAATGGTTTTTACTCTTGCATCTATTAATAATTTTTTAACAATTTATATATACATGTACATATTTAATTATGTTACTCATAATACTAATTTCTGTAAAGTGAAATGACTGATTCAATGAGATTCCCAACCATTCAAAAGAATAAGCCAGTGTACCAGGTGAAATAAAATTTGTGCAGAATGCTGTAGAAATGTATAAATAATGTTGTGTTACTGGAAAATGAAAACAAATGCATTTCCATATAAATTGCATATAATTGTTCCAGACAAAACCTGTGGTCAAACACATGTTGATAGTTCCATTTTGTTGGTATCACTTAATAATCAACTTGATGGACAGAAAAATTAAATGGCTTGCTCAAGGGCATACTGTATAGAATTTAGGCATTAATTCAATGCAATAATAAAGAATAAGCTAGTGTTATGATAAAGAAATATTCAGTTATAAATGATTAGCTTCTCGCACTGAACAAACTTGTAGCGGTTAAGATATATTATATATCACAGAATTGCTTTAAAAAATCCCATGTCCATTGATCATGTGGAACAGATAACTCTGAGGGGTATTGTTGTATTTCTTTCCAAGTCAGATGCAGAAATGTCTACATGCTGATGACTTAAATCATGGATACAGTCATGTAAAATAATGCAGGATAGTTTTGGAATAGCTTTTCCTAGACTTTGATACTCGCCTGAAAGATACAAATATAAAGAAAAAAAATAAAACTTCTATCTCAAAAAGGTTTTGTTTACGTAAAATGACAAAACTTATTTGGATATATGAACCATCATTTTCAAGCAAAGAAATATGTATGCTATAAATCCACAGGTTGTGAAAATTTCCAGTCTTGACTAACATCTATATCATTTGAATTGTCTTATAAATAAAAGTCCCTTTAAACTGAGCATGATTCATGTATAACTTCATAGTAACCATTAAAATTATGTTATCTTAAATTCTATTAGCAAATAAGTAAAGAATATACATTTTCCCACTGTTTTTGACAAATTATTGTTTGACCTTTCAGATAACAAAGGACATTAATTTTGGTATAAGAAAATATTAGTTTGAGCCAGATGTTGCAAAATTCCACTAAACTGCTGGGAAACTACTGTATTTTTACCATTTTTATTCAAAACAGCAGCACAAGCAATGTTAATGATTTAAACATGATGACATATATGATGCAACTGAAATTAAAAGTTCTCTTTATTTAAGTGACTTTATATCTGTCAAATGTGAATGAACATTTTGAACATTTGTACAAAATGAGTTCTGTTTCACAATGTAGATATTACAGTTTATGTATTAATTTTTACTTACCAGTACTTATCTGACTCTGGTGTAAATGCAAAGTCTCTAAATTTGGACAATACTGAAATGTAAAATTATACCTTCAAATGTCTGTAAAATGTTCATCATGTATTCATTTAGAACAACCTTGATAAAAAATTAGCCAAAAAATGGCCACTACAGATTTTCCATTATTTGACTTGGTAACTTACTTTTTTAAATTCCAACCTTACTCTTGAACAAATTTAACTTTTTTAAAGATGGTTTTGCTGGGCAAATTTGAAAAAAATGAAAGAGAAGATAGGAGTCTAGAGTGTAAATAAGAACTTCTTATGATTTGACCTAGTGACTTAGTTGCTGACCTAATATAATAATAATGTGCCAGATTTAGCTTTCATCAAGAACATCATTTTGGGCAAATTTAGGAAAATAAGACAAAAAATGTGGCCCCAAGTCTTAACATGATTTCTAATGATTTGAAAAATGATCTTTTTGACCCAACATATGTCACATACAAATATGACTTAGCTTTGGCAAGAGAATTATTCTTGTTTAAATAAGATTAGAAGAAATGTGTGGCCCACAAGTACTGAAAAGGTTCTTTTATTTTTGAAACCTACTTGGAGCTACAAAGATATAACTAAAAACATATACATGTAAATACAGAAGAGGATGAGGAGTGGAGTAATGGTGTTTTATGCCCCAGTCAAGAATCCTTCACTTATTTCGAGGCGGTCAGTTCTAGGATGGTGGAGGAAACCGGAGTGCCTGGAGGAAACCACCGACCTTTGGCAAGGGAACTGACAAACTTATAAATACAGAAGAGGTATAAAAATGAAATCTCTCCATGTCAATCATTTCTATAATATTTCATGAAAACTGAAACAGCAGTATTATGGGTAGAGGTCTGAACAAAACACAGTAACATTATAGCTTCACCATTTTTTGTTTGGATAAAAATCTTAAGACTGGATTAGTACAAGGACTACATGTTCAAAATAAATATTGAAATAGACTATAAGCTTCTGTACACCATAAATAGTGCCTACGATTAAGTATAATCAGGTGTTAAGCAATTCAAATTTAGCAAAGCTATAACATGTATATCAATAAGTTTGAATAGAATCTTCTAAGAGAGACTAATGCCCCATCCACAAACTGTAAGTCAAAATCCGAAAACATTATACTATTTAATACCTTTATCTTTTAATTATAATCTTTGAAATATGACCATAGTTCAAGATCATGGACAAATACCCTTAGACAAAGGGAGATCATTTGCATGCAGATTCATTCAATCTTTTCAAAGCAGCAATGAATTACAAGATTTTTAAAACACACAACCTGCCTGACCTTGCCTATTAAGATATGAAATAAGATCCCACATATGATTTGTGACTTTGATCTTTCAATTATGATCTTTAAGATATGACCATGGATCAAGTCCATGACACATCCTTGGATCATAGTTCCATAGTTCAAGACCATGACACATCCTTGGATCATAGTTCAAGGCCATGAAACACCCTTGGATCATCTTGTTGTTCATTAGTGTAATTTTAATATTTTCTCTAAAGAAGCAATAACTTATAGTCTGGACATAATCACAGCAACACTTACACAAAGAAAGACAGACAGACAGATAGTCTAATGGACAGACATACAGACAGACAGACAACTAAAATTTGATATTTAGAATTCTAGCTGATAGAAAGCAAAATTCTTTTTATGTTTCATATCTAACATAATATAGAGGACCTACATGAATTTTTGTTCTGTATCTAATTTCTATAGAAAAACTTGTATCTGTATAGGTTCTGTGGAAGAATTATTTCTGTTCCATGTCAAACGTTAGGTCGAGGAGATTCTTAGACTGTTTCAGAAAATCTATATATGAGAATGGAGATGACAATCACCTTGAAAATTTCAAATGATTATGTTTGAACCCACAACTTTGGACCTAGAAAGCCAGTGACAGTACCTCTTAGTCATGTTCATGTTTCAAACAAGTACCTGTAACAGGGCTTGCCCTGGAATCTTTTTTGGTTTCGCCAACCCATCTTCTGCGACAATGTACATGTCGCCAGTCTGAAAATCCTTTTCGCCAATATGCAACACAAACATTAAGTGATGCTTAACATTTCTTACTTACATGATCAATCTAGAACTGAAGGAAGTGGGACATGATTTCTAAATAGGGGTCAAATCAGGCATATAGGTAGCATTTCAACCAGAGTGCAAATTTCCTAGATCTGTACAACCCTGTAGTGTTTGCATTCTAGTAAAGAATTACATTTTTATGTAGGCACTTTTTCCTCTGATAACCAATACATAGATCGCATGGCACAAAATAAAGGTTTTTTTTTTTTTTTTTTTTTTTTTTTTTTTTTTTTTTTTTTTTTTACTTGCCTGGTAATAGGTTTGAACTGATTGTTCAAAAGTAGTTTGCAAGTCAGTGTCATCAAACAATTTTCAAGTTTATGATTTGAAGATGATTGGTGTCGTATAAGTGTTGAAGTACGATAGTTAGCGCATGATCCAGAGGTAAAACTGTTTATCTTGCCCGTCTAAATGCAAAATTTACGCCATAAAGCCAGTTTGGTTAACGATCATCATTCAAACAGATATGTTTCAAATCAGATTAGGAGTCGGACAGTTTTGTATAATTTTTCATAGGATTGTGTTTCAACAGACGAAGAGATAGGTTCTTCATCAGGCTTTTTTTTTTGTTTTGGGTTTTGAATTGAAAAATATTAACAATAAAATGCGCTTCATGTTCCCGTGATTCAAGTAAATAAAATAATTCATTGACTGGTCATAAGAAAGAGCTCTCGAAGAGCTAATTTGTCGGTGTTTAAATGCAGATTTATTAGGGGGCTTCCGAAACTTTCTTAAACACCAACCAAGTTTTAGCATATTCAAACCAGAAACCGATTATCCACAATTAATTACGGAGGCTAATTCCTTTAATCCAATTAGTGTGTTTATTCATTTATCATCTTCCAACGGTGTTTAAAGGACGCGGTTCAGTGATCGACGATGTAAACAAACAGCTACTATAGGCTTACTATACAGAAATGAGGTGCGTTCAGCCGTGAAATACACAACAGTTTGACACAGAAAAGTTAATATTAACATTCGCCAACTACATTTTATTTTCGCCAGTTTTATTTTGAATTTGCCAGACACTTTCGCCAATTTTAATTTCATTTCGCCAGGTTCAAATATTTTTCGCAATTGGCGCCACTGGCGATCGACAGCGCGAGCCCTGCTGTAATTGATTAGATATATAATACTTACATAAGTTAACACTCTGGCTAAATGTTTAACATGATTAACATATAATGACATACACTTCAATGCTAACAATGGTGAACTGTGAAAGATCTGTAGATGTGATAACTTGTCAATGTGCATAGTTAATGATGTTAGTCTCGGGCAGCCCTGAAATACAAAATATCAAGTAAATAATTCAGTTACCCAAACATAAATTCTTGTGACTCAAATGGAATTTTTACTCATTTGTAGACATATTTTATATCAGCACTTTAAGTGGTCTTTTCTGCAAGTTGTTTTCACACAAGACCCAAATTTCACAACATAAATTATTAGCTAAGATTATACTAAGAGGGCTGATTGATATGTTGTAAGTCTCAAGTGAAAATGTTTGAATTGTGGTGGACATATTTTGTAACTGTTTAACACACACACACACATGCACGCACGCATGCACACACACACGCACACACCTGGGGTAGCAACAGTGGCAGATCTTCCAGGACGGGGGTCATCCTCAAAGCTCTGCCACCACCTTTTCAATGTAGCATATAAAGGGGCATCTTTTCCTAGTGTTGCTAATATAGATATCCTTAGATGCTAAACCTTTTACATGTATGTATCAGTGAGTCAAACATTCTATTTGCAGATGATTAAAAACTAAAATTCACCTGTATTCTCAGATACTTAAGTTTTGGGCAGGCTATTTCTGAAATAAAAAAAATAAAAATAGCTGAATTAAAATACTTATTAGTTTTTTACAAAACTCAATGGAGTCCTGTAATCTGCTTATCGTATAATACCCTCTAATGCTGTGTCTAACAGGTAATGTTAATTGAATTGTGTCTTAACAATTCAAAAATTTCAAAATTAACAAAGGTGTTTTATATGAAAATGTCAATCATAGTAACTCTTTATCCAATTAAAACAACCAAAATCCAGAATAGGCCAGGTTAGCCTAAGTGAATTCTTTTATAAAGACACATACATGTACATGTAAATAAGGAACTAGATCTCTGGTCAAGTTTTGTGCAGCCTTAAATAAGGGAAAATATATATATATATATGATGTATTAAAGCCATATGAAAACAGTAAACTAAAATTCATCAAACAAGTTTTAGTATGAGGATAGAACCTGCCTCTTCTGGTTCATAAAGTTATCAAGAATTCTGCCATAAAAATAAAAGATTTACGGTAACCAAAAAGTTTCTTTGATATATCAATCTTTTCTATCTGATATCTACACCACAAGAAGCTTAGTTCTGTAATTACAGCTACTTATATTTATTTAGTAACTCTATTTCCAAGTTTTAAAGATGATGATAATGTTTTCCTTTCAAAAATGTCACTAGGTGGAAAAATACATTATGACTGAAAATCAATCAAGAGTGTATACCAAAGTTACAGAGTGCAATTTGGCCACAGCCTGATTAAGTAAACACGGAAAAATTCTCATACCGAAAAAATGCAAGTTTAGGATATCATTGAGTGGAAGAGTGGAGCGGAGTAATATTGTTTTACACCAAAGTACAGATTCTTTCATTAACTGCTCAAGAGAAAACTGCTGACCACTGGTAAGCAAATGGATATCATACAGTAGAGAGAAAAAAGACAGTTTTATTATTATGTTTATTATAAAAAAACATGCAAAACTGAGGCAGAAAAAAGACAGTTTTATTATTATGTTTATTATAAAAAAACATGCAAAACTGAGGTAGTCATTTTAGGGTGGTGGAGATAACAAAGTGCTTAAGAGAAAACCACCGACCTTTGTCAAGCAAATGGATATCAAGGGTAAAAAGAGAAAAAAGACACTATCATTATTATGATTGCTATAAAAAAACATGCATTTTTCATATTTTGCATTTAGTCAAACATACATTAAATTTTTCTAAAGAAAAAGGTTTATTTCCCATACATTTTACATGTACACATGTTTTATGGTAGACAATTTTTACATTATGATTTAAATATTGGTTCTAATATGTTACAAATTTTCTATAATTTTCCATATGCAGCAAATTGCAATTTATACTAATCATAAGGAGATGATACCTTTTATCTCTAATTAGTATTTACCTAGCTGGCCGAGATGAATTCCTTGATCCAATGTTAAAGACTCCAAGTTACGAAGATCTAAAATGACTTCTTTCTCCCCTGGAATTGCTCTAACTTCCAAATTCTTTAAACTACTTTCACACTGCTTTAAAAAGTCAAGCCTTAATGTGGGATCAAACTAAAATTAAGTTAAAAAAATAAATAGCATTGATCGTAACTAACAAGATACTAGTATTCTATAAAATCTAGAATAAATATGGAGGGGAGACAATTCTGAAAACTGCCAGTTAACCAACAAGAAACAGTAAATGTTCCATTAAAATGTTCCTCTTCAATTCATATATTTCAGTTTGCTAATTTTTAGGCAGTCAAGAGATGGTAATATTTTCAAGAATATCTTTATGCTTTTCTTCTTCTTCTTCTTTTTTTTTTTTTTAATTTTTCAAAAAGTTAAAGGGATTAATTGCCTTTTCATCATCTATTAACTAAGTTTTTTGTTAGTTGAAACATTGTGATAATGAAAAAATTGACTAGTTTCATCTTATTGTTTATAAACCAATTTTGAAATACTATTAGTGGTTGCTTGAATTATAGTTACAGAAAATTATTACACATATGTACAAACTTCAAATACTGTGTGCTAAACAGTGAATCATTTTTGTAAGTAAAGCCTCAATATATTCCCCCCATTAATTTTGCCACACTTGTTGTTATAAAGTCCAAGAGTCTATTTCTTTTAAATTTTAATTCTTAGACTCCTCTGATTTATACCACCTTGGCAGCTCAGTGGTACAGCATCTACCTCCATAATGGAAGGTCATGGGTTCCAACCCTGGCCAAGTCATACATAAGACTTTAAAATTTGCTTCCTTGCCTGTTGCTCAGGATTAGGACACAGTATCAGTTGGTTTAACCTGTGCCAGAATAAAATGACTGGGGAGGGGTATAATTGTCTGCAACAAACTGACTAGTTGAGCTAGCATCTTAACAAAAAGTCCCAGAGTGCACAATAGATCAAGGTAGACCGTATTACATATTGGCACATCTCACACATCAAGAACAAGTTCTTAGATTAAACTTAAAGAATAATAAACCTAGGTATAGGAAAACGATGGTTCATAAAACAGTATATGGCAGCTCATTGCATCATGAGTTGACTATTTAGAAAATTTCACATAAAAAATTCACAAAATTGAAGTTTTTTAAAATAAATTTTCCCATTTATTTTATGAAAAATCAAGGTCAGTCAAATAGCTGATTTACCCTCTGGTCAATCTTATATAATAAGGTGCTTTTTCTTGCCTTAATAAACCTTTTACTGCTTGGCACAATACCAGAATTGAGGCATGTTCAATAGCGTGTGTGTGTAGGTTTCACTTAAGTGAGCAAACCATTCAACAGTGAGTCTTCATGTAAGCCAATGTGAGCAATATCTATCACAATCATATGGTTTTTTTACATTACATTCAAGATGGCATCCTCAAGACAAAGTTTATAAGAAATCTTTTAATATATCATTTTGAGACCAACATGCATTTTTATTTATATTTCATGTGTATTGTATCTTTCTAGAATGATTGAAATTAGTCAAAATTCTTCTTTAGGTTGTTTGATTTAATGTATATTTGTTCTCTAGTTGGTGTCCATTTCCAAATCTAAGGAAGATTATTTATAAAGCATCTAGATGATAACAATAACTCAGATTCAATGCTTCACATCCATTCAATAGATAATCAAACTGTTTCTGTGAGTGCTTTGGAAAGGCCATACATTGTTGAATGTGTCTTTGGTGTTCTGGACTACAATAATTTTATTTTACCTTAGCTAAGTTATTAAGAACCAGATGCTGAATGTTGATTGGTAGTTGTAATGTTAGTGTTTTTAATCTCCGATGTCCAGTCAAGCTACAGGTATAAACACCACCAGGTACAGATAATGAACTAAAAATACAAATATCATGAGGTATTATAATCACGTTACATATATAGATGTGTGTGTGTGTGTGTGTGTGTGTGTGTGTGTGTGTGTGTGTGTGCATACTGTAGAATCACTAATATTTATTTGGTTTTGCAATTTAAAAAAAAATCTAGATGGAGAAAATCTTGCATGGATACATGTATTACATTTTCTTTCTGCAGATGCCATTGTTTACTAATACTAGTATGTATATTAACACTTTGACGTTTGGTAATATTAACACATTAACTTGAGTTTCCTCAAGCTTTAAGAATTAGCATTTATATAGGGTTAATAAGAGTTAACTTAAGAAAATGAATTGCACAGAATGAACCATGGCCAACAGGAACATAGATAAAAAGTTTAACCCCACATTACCTTATACTAGGACAAGCTGACATAGTTATAGATTCAAGTTGAATCATTTGAGCTAGAATCCCTTCTAAAACTGTATCTGTTAACATATCACATTTAGTTAGAGATAACTCCTTTAGGCATGGACATCTAAAATAAAATAAATAAAAATACATGTACTAATATTTTCATCAGATATCAAACTGGTCGGACACTAGACAATTTTAAGTCACAAATCATCAAAAATTTCCAAAGAGTTTGATTCTTCAAAATATGTGTCCCACAAAGATTTTTAAAAAAAGTTTTTAGCATAAAGATCGAAAACTTATGAGTAAGCATTTTCATTTAAAAGAAAGAAAAAAAAAGAAAAACAAGAGGCCCATGGGCCTTAACGCTCACCCGAGGACATGGCCAACCTGAGGATATATACAAAATCATTTGCAAAAATACATAAAATATTCTAATATACATTCCTACAAAAAAAAGTTTTCAAGATAATTAACAATTTGAGTCTTTTTATGCATCTATGACCTTGACCTTTAAACGTAAGACCTTGAATCTTATATCAGAATAATCACCATATCAATTCCTACAATATTCTAATATACATGCCATACAAAAAGTTAATAGTTTCCAAGATAATAAACAATTTCAACTTTGCAAAAAGTTAATAGTTTTCAAGATAATTAACAATTTGGGTCTTTTTATGCATCTATGACCTTGACATTCAAATGTAAAACCTTAAATCTTATATCAGAATGATCACCATATCAATAATCTAATATACATGCCAATACAAAAAGTGAATAGTTTCCAAGATAATTAACAATTTCAGTCTTTTTATGCACCTATGACCTTGACCTTTGAATGTATGACCTTGAGCCATATATCAAAATGTTTGTCATGTTAATACCTACAATATTCTATAATACATGCCTATACAAAAAGTTTATAGTTTTCAAGCTAACGCACAATTTTAGTCTTTTTTAGCAAAAAAATAAGATTTCAGGGGCAACAACTCCTACATGCATTATCATACAGTTACAAAACTTTGTACCTTTTTACATTTTGTCCTGCTAAACATTTTAACAATGTTTTAATATTATATATCTCTTATAATTTGGAAGAAAAAAGCCTAAAACTGCACAAATTACAAACTAGGTCATGACCTTGAACTTTGACCTTGACCCCATTTTGAAGGTTATTTCAAGAAAAAGTCAAAACTGAAAACCCCATGTCAATATCTATTCATATAGTCAAGTTATAATAATTTGAAGCCATTTTATGAAATTTTCAAAATTAAACGCAAAAACGCGTAACCTAATTTTTTACCAAATTTCACGAAATGAACAATTTTTAAGCTTAAGACCCTAGAGAAGCCAAATATCACATCAGATTTTTTCTCCCATCATCGCTTTCGGAGAAGAAGATTTTTTAAGTTTTTTGGAACCATGGGTCACCTTGACTTTTGGGAGCCATGACAACGTCACGAACAAATCTGAATTGCACTGGCCCATATATGCATCTGACCAAGTTTCATTGAAATCTACCTCATAGTTTTAGAAAAGAAGTTGAAAATGTAAAAGTTTACGCCGCGGACGACGACGACGACAGACAAATTTTGATCAGAAAAGCTCACTTGAGCCTTCGGCTCAGGTGAGCTAAAAAGTGTTGGTATGTACATGTAGTTATGACACAACAACTTTGCTTTTGACGTCAGGGTCTAAAGATGTTCTTTATTATAACAAGAATTCCATGGAATTAAATGTCTCACCTGGTTAGTTTTCAATCGATTAGAAAATATATTTTTAAGATTCGGACTAAATGTAATATTATTAATTGGTGTTAAAAATAATGTTGGTTTAGTACAAAATGCATTTCATAAATAAAATTCTATTTTTCAATTAAATATCTTTCTTTTCACATAACACTGGATAGCTGAACTATAATTTTTATAGTACATAACACGGAAACTTGAATCACATCTCATAGAAGAAAGTATTCGTGTTTGTTAGAGTAAAAAACAGTATTAGTTTGAGAGATATGGACTTTAACATAAACTTTCACATTTTCTCAAAATTCCCTTTTTTTTTTTAAAAAAAGCAAGTTTTTACCCCAAAAATAGTTTAAACATTGGCTTATATACTCATGTAATCATAATTAAACTGCATGATGAAATTGTGTTGCAAATTTCAATGCAATAACAGTATTAGTTTAAGAGATATGGACTTTAACATAAACTTTCACATTTTGACAAGCCGCCGCTGTTGACACCAGAAAATTTACACCTAAGTCTGGCCTTATGGTGATGCCAGGCTCGACAAAAATGACAACAAGTTAGCTGTAGTAATTGAGAACAAGATGTTCAAGATACCGAAGTATGACTATCCTTGTTTAAATAAATTTGTCAATTTTCTTGCTGAAGGTTAGTACATTGTATATTTTTCTTTCTTTACTTGACAAATTTCCCTCATTATCACAGTACTGACCACATTGATGTAATAGAAGAAATCTTGACTATGACAAAAACACTTTTACTTTAGTTTAGTTGTTTTTATTTATTGAGGATTTGGTTTTTTTATATTTGCATTTGGACTTTAATTTACAATTTGAAATTAAATACCATGGAATCCTGCATCCATTATTTGACCTATTCACTAAATTCATGCAGGCTTCATAGTTTTTTCTTGACTCCACCTTTAGCATTACATAGACATTTGTGTAAAGATAAGTGATATTATAACATGTCTATTATATTTAACTAGAAGAAAAACTTACAAAAAATGGATAGTAATATGATCATGATGATGTGAAAAATATTTCTTTTATATTTTGACAGATTATACAAATTTAAACTGTAGTTTACCTGATAAATAATTTATGATCCCTCTGTGTACAGACTCCATTTAAATTAAGTACCTCCAGGAAATCACTATTCAAATTAAAACTGGCAAAATTTGTTCCTGTAACATCTAGCTTCTGTAAAGATGGAAGAACTGCAGTGAAGTCTTTGACCATACTACACCACTGTAATTTATAAAAATGATTATTAACTGATCTATAACAGTTTCTTGAGAAACAAATATTACCATCCCAAACATGGCCTTTGGGACCAAATTTTGGATTTGACCTTATGACCTTGACCTTTAACCTATACAATTTTTGAATGTCACATTGTCTCATGATGGTATAGATTTGTTTCAAATTTCATCAACTACAGAAGTGGAAGCTCCAGAGTTGACATGATATTGGGATAGACAGACAAATGTACATACATACTGGGTGATTCCTATTTTTTTACAGGCAGCATAACATATATAATTACAAGAAGCTAATTTGATGTATGAATTAATTAATATTTAACTATATACAGATCATTTAGAATAAATGGCATGATGGTGATTTACCCCCCCCCCCCATATTGAGTTGGTCAATTCTTGAATTGTGAAAAAAAAAATAGTGAGAGCAAGTGAACTGACAAAAATCTATGATCTGACCGAGTTGGATAAGAACTGGGTCATAAAAGGTTCCAGTGTCTGTAAGGCAGGAGCATTAAACCACTTGACCACTAAAGCTTCTTGTGATACAAGTACATCTAAAATACTTATCATTTTTCTTTCTATTGTAGTATGCAGTAATTATCCATTAAGTATAAGGTATGACTGAGCATGAGTTAAACTCCCTCTTACAAATCAATTAAACATTCTATAAATGAAAGAACTTTTATTATTGTTATAATTCTTATATTGGAACCTTATAATATGAAATAATGTTCTTACCTTGATCACTAAAATCTGTAATGATGGTGCTCTATGGAAGCTACACACAGACAATCTGTTACAACTTTCTATTGTAAATCTTCTCAAGTTTGAACAGTTGTCTATAAAAATGCTACAAATCAAAAACAAGTGCCAAGTTACACATCTGCTTCATCAGGCATTTGTGGTCAGTGGTATATAAATAAAGAACATCCATCTCGGCATGACAGAATATTACAGAAACTCAATCTTTTTATTAAGTATTTCTCCCTTAAGACGAAATTTTCAATGACTATATAAACCATTTTTTTTTTCAAATGTGTCAAAATCAAGATGTTTGTTTAGTCAAAATTCAGATAAATTGAAGTATTTTCTTTCTTCGTGTTAATCTGAGATAATGCATTTTAGCTGTACCTGAATGTCAAAAAGTTTGTCTAAAATAATTGGCATTTGTCTATGAAAAAACTTTATAAAAAGCATTTGGCATTTAATTTCATTATAAAAGCTATTATCAAAAGCTTTACCAATGACTGTTGAAGCTCACTAGGCACATTATGCACTGAAGCTCATAAAGTTTTCATTCATGCAGCCTACATGAAAAATGTAATACAATATAACAATATACATGTATGTATTGATGGTAAAAAAATACTTACTGAGCTAAACTTGGACAGGAAAATATAGACACATCTGTCAAATGCTTGAATTTTGAAAAAGAGCTAGAAATATAGTCTCCATGTAAACCAAACATTTTGTTTAAGGTTAAAACCTGTAAATTTGGTATTCCTCGACCAGATTTAAAAGGTTCATAATCTGCATTTTCTTGAATCAGTTTATCTAGTCCCCTTTGTTTCTTAATCTATAACAACAAATAAGATATTGAACCTCATATATTGACTTAAAAAACACCTCATAATGTTCAGTGAAATTACATATATGTGTATAATAAAAGAATGGTTAGAAGCTTGCATAAGGTATCAAAACTAATAAATAAAATATATCTCCATACTTATATATACATGTATTGAGTTTCTTTAAAAAAACATTAACATTATAAAGAGATGATTTCATATTAATGATTGTAAAAGCCTTTAATTGCCCCTGACAAATTTCTTTCACTTATATTGAGATGGTCAGTTCTAGAATAATGGGGAAGACCAGAGTACCTAATAAACCACAAACCTTGTGACAAGAAGATTATTCTTGAGTGGGATCCATATCTTATACATGAAGGTGGTAAGAGTCAATATGGTCTTTAAACCAGTTCCTATACAATGGTATAGGCAAATGAGATAGATTTGATTTGGTTTAATGGGGTTTATGTCCCTGTCCACAAGATTGACTAGTACATGTATTAGAAACGTGGTGTATATTGTAAATAACATGTTGTCTGCATAAGATTTAGGTGCTGATATTGTACTTACAAAAACTTGAAATACCAAATTTTCAAACAGATATTGTTAAATAATCATTCCAATCACTCTGATGGGCCTTGGTGGCCAAGTGGTCTAAGACACACAATAACAAATCACAGGACCTCTTATCACCTAGTAGGTTTCAATCCTTGTGTAAGAAAGATTGTCAGTTCATATGCTAAAGGTTGTTGGTTTTCTCTAGGTGCTCAGGTTTTTTCCACAATTCCTGAACTGATAGCTGGGATATAAAGTGAAAATTCATTCACAATTCCTGAACTGATAGCTGGGATATAAGTGAAAACTTCATTCACAATTCCTGAACTGATAGCTGGGATATAAAGTGAAAACTTCATTCACAATTCCTGAACTGATAGCTGGGATATAAAGTGAAAACTTCATTCACAATTCCTGAACTGATAGCTGGGATATAAGTGAAAACTTCATTCACAATTCCTGAACTGATAGCTGGGATATACATGTAAGTGAAAACTTCATTCACAATTCCTAAACTGATAGCTGGGATATAAGTGAAAACTTCATTCACAATTCCTGAACTGATAGCTGGGATATAAGTGAAAACTTCATTCACAATTCCTGAACTGATAGCTGGGTTATAAGTGAAAACTTCATTCACAATTCCTGAACTGATAGCTGGGATATAAGTGAAAACTTCATTCACAATTCCTGTACTGATAGCTGGGATATAAAGTGAAAACTTCATTCACAATTCCTGAACTGATAGCTGGGATATAAGTGAAAACTTCATTCACAATTCTTGAACTGACAGCTGGGATATACATGTAAGTGAAAACTTAATTCACAATTCCTGAACTGATAGCTGGGATATAAGTGAAAACTTCATTCACAATTCCTGAACTGATAGCTGGGATATAAAGTGAAAACTTCATTCACAATTCCTGAACTGATAGCTGGGATATAAAGTTAAAACTTCATTCACAATTCCTGAACTGATAGCTGGGATATACATGTAAGTGAAAACTTCATTCACAATTCCTGAACTGATAGCTGGGATATAAGTCAAACCTTCATTCACAATTCCTGAACTGATAGCTGGGATATACATGTAAGTGAAAACTTCATTCACAATTCTTGAACTGATAGCTGGGATATAAAGTGAAAACTTCATTCACAATTCCTGAACTGATAGCTGGGATATAAGTGAAAACTTCATTCACAATTCCTGAACTGATAGCTGGGATATAAGTGAAAACTTCATTCACAATTCCTGAACTGATAGCTGGGATATAAAGTGAAAATTCATTCCTGAAAATTCTTTCACAATTCCTGAACTGATAGCTGGGATATAAGTGAAAACTTCATTCACAATTCCTGAACTGATAGCTGGGATATAAAGTGAAAACTTCATTCACAATTCCTGAACTGATAGCTGGGATATAAAGTGAAAACTTCATTCACAATTCCTGAACTGATAGCTGGGATATACATGTAGGTGAAAACTTCATTCACAATTCCTGAACTGATAGCTGGGATATAAGTGAAAACTTCATTCACAATTCCTGAACTGATAGCTGGGATATACATGTAAGTGAAAACTTCATTCACAATTCCTAAACTGATAGCTGGGATATAAGTGAAAACTTCATTCACAATTCCTGAACTGATAGCTGGGATATAAGTGAAAACTTCATTCACAATTCCTGAACTGATAGCTGGGTTATAAGTGAAAACTTCATTCACAATTCCTGAACTGATAGCTGGGATATAAGTGAAAACTTCATTCACAATTCCTGAACCGATAGCTGGGATATACATGTAAGTGAAAACTTCATTCACAATTCCTGAACTGATAGCTGGGATATAAGTCAAACCTTCATTCACAATTCCTGAACTGATAGCTGGGATATACATGTAAGTGAAAACTTCATTCACAATTCTTGAACTGATAGCTGGGATATAAAGTGAAAACTTCATTCACAATTCCTGAACTGATAGCTGGGATATAAGTGAAAACTTCATTCACAATTCCTGAACTGATAGCTGGGATATAAGTGAAAACTTCATTCACAATTCCTGAACTGATAGCTGGGATATAAAGTGAAAATTCATTCCTGAAAATTCTTTCACAATTCCTGAACTGATAGCTGGGATATAAGTGAAAACTTCATTCACAATTCCTGAACTGATAGCTGGGATATAAAGTGAAAACTTCATTCACAATTCCTGAACTGATAGCTGGGATATAAAGTGAAAACTTCATTCACAATTCCTGAACTGATAGCTGGGATATACATGTAGGTGAAAACTTCATTCACAATTCCTGAACTGATAGCTGGGATATAAGTGAAAACTTCATTCACAATTCCTGAACTGATAGCTGGGATATACATGTAAGTGAAAACTTCATTCACAATTCCTAAACTGATAGCTGGGATATAAGTGAAAACTTCATTCACAATTCCTGAACTGATAGCTGGGATATAAGTGAAAACTTCATTCACAATTCCTGAACTGATAGCTGGGTTATAAGTGAAAACTTCATTCACAATTCCTGAACTGATAGCTGGGATATAAGTGAAAACTTCATTCACAATTCCTGTACTGATAGCTGGGATATAAAGTGAAAACTTCATTCACAATTCCTGAACTGATAGCTGGGATATAAGTGAAAACTTCATTCACAATTCTTGAACTGACAGCTGGGATATACATGTAAGTGAAAACTTCATTCACAATTCCTGAACTGATAGCTGGGATATAAGTGAAAACTTCATTCACAATTCCTGAACTGATAGCTGGGATATAAAGTGAAAACTTCATTCACAATTCCTGAACTGATAGCTGGGATATAAAGTTAAAACTTCATTCACAATTCCTGAACTGATAGCTGGGATATACATGTAAGTGAAAACTTCATTCACAATTCCTGAACTGATAGCTGGGATATAAGTGAAAACTTCATTCACAATTCCTGAACTGATAGCTGGGATATAAGTGAAAACTTCATCCACAATTCCTGAACTGATAGCTGGGATATACATGTAAGTGAAAACTTCATTCACAATTCCTGAACTGATAGCTGGGATATAAGTCAAACCTTCATTCACAATTCCTGAACTGATAGCTGGGATATACATGTAAGTGAAAACTTCATTCACAATTCTTGAACTGATAGCTGGGATATAAAGTGAAAACTTCATTCACAATTCCTGAACTGATAGCTGGGATATAAGTGAAAACTTCATTCACAATTCCTGAACTGATAGCTGGGATATAAGTGAAAACTTCATTCACAATTTCTGAACTGATAGCTGGGATATAAGTGAAAACTTCATTCACAATTCCTGAACTGATAGCTGGGATATAAGTGAAAACTTCATTCATAATTCCTGTACTGATAGCTGGGATATAGTGTGAAAACTTCATTCACAATTCCTGAACTGATAGCTGGGATATAAGTGAAAACTTCATTCACAATTCTTAGACTGATAGCTGAGATATACATGTAAGTGAAAACTTCATTCACAATTCCTGAACTGATAGCTGGGATATAAGTGAAAACTTCATTCACAATTCCTGAACTGATAGCTGGGATATAAAGTGAAAACTTCATTCACAATTCCTGAACTGATAGCTGGGATATAAGTGAAAACTTCATTCACAATT
Source organism: Tegillarca granosa (assembly GCA_029721355.1). Lineage (NCBI taxonomy): Eukaryota > Metazoa > Mollusca > Bivalvia > Arcoida > Arcidae > Tegillarca > Tegillarca granosa. The sequence continues at coordinate 35,784,456 of CM056598.1, read as the reverse complement.
CCTGAACTGATAGCTGGGATATTCATGTAAAGTGAAAACTTCATTCACAATTCCTGAACTGATAGCTGGGATATAAAGTGAAAACTTCATTCACAATTCCTGAACTGATAGCTGGGATATACATGTAAGTGAAAACTTCATTCACAATTCCTGAACTGATAGCTGGGATATAAGTGAAAACTTCATTCACAATTCCTGAACTGATAGCTGGGATATAAGTGAAAACTTCATTCACAATTCCTGAACCGATAGCTGGGATATACATGTAAGTGAAAACTTCATTCACAATTCCTGAACTGATAGCTGGGATATAAGTCAAACCTTCATTCACAATTCCTGAACTGATAGCTGGGATATACATGTAAGTGAAAACTTCATTCACAATTCCTGAACTGATAGCTGGGATATAAAGTGAAAACTTCATTCACAATTCCTGAACTGATAGCTGGGATATAAGTGAAAACTTCATTCACAATTCCTGAACTGATAGCTGGGATATAAAGTTAAAACTTCATTCACAATTCCTGAACTGATAGCTGGGATATACATGTAAGTGAAAACTTCATTCACAATTCCTGAACTGATAGCTGGGATATAAGTGAAAACTTCATTCACAATTCCTGAACTGATAGCTGGGATATAAGTGAAAACTTCATTCACAATTCCTGAACCGATAGCTGGGATATACATGTAAGTGAAAACTTCATTCACAATTCCTGAACTGATAGCTGGGATATAAGTCAAACCTTCATTCACAATTCCTGAACTGATAGCTGGGATATACATGTAAGTGAAAACTTCATTCACAATTCCTGAACTGATAGCTGGGATATAAAGTGAAAACTTCATTCACAATTCCTGAACTGATAGCTGGGATATAAGTGAAAACTTCATTCACAATTCCTGAACTGATAGCTGGGATATAAGTGAAAACTTCATTCACAATTCCTGAACTGATAGCTGGGATATAAGTGAAAACTTCGTTCACAATTTCTTAACTGATAGCTAGGATATAAAAGAAATATACTTGACTGGGATGTAAAACACCATTTATCCAACCAAATCAAACACATTCACAGTTCAGTCACCGTAAACTTAGTTTTCATTTTGTTTTGTTATAAAAAGCATTACAGTAATTGTTATAGTGTTTAACTTCCACCAAAAATTTTATTCAGAAACATTTGTATACATTTAATACATGATCTATTGAAGAACTTTGTATTTTGAGGAAAATACTGCAGTATATTTATTTGCTTATAAATGTACATAGCAAGTAAAAGAGTTTGTTATAATCTGGAATACCTGTAATTTGTTAATATTTCTAAAATAAATTTTTAAAATACTACTTAAATTTTATATTTACCCAGTTTCAGATCACAAAAGCATCTACATTTATTTGCAAATAAGTAATTAATCACAATGACAAAAACTTTCTATTCTAATGATTAAAATAAATTGATCCACAGGATTGTGTAAGCAAAAAAAAAAAAAAAAATTTAGATGTAGAAAATTTTCATAAATAAAATTCCAGTAAAACTTGTCAAAAAGGTTTCTTACCTCCAAGTTTTCACCAAAAATAATGTTATATTAGTGCATACAAACAAAAAGAGGTTCTGATCAAACTAGCAAACTCCACAAATTAATATTTGAAAGTTTTGTTAAGACTACATGAACTTTGAAAGAAGACTAACAGTTCTTTAATTTCTGGCTATTTACCTCTTTTCCATATAAAAATCCATCTATCATTTCTTGTTCTGTCATATCACGGCAGTTAAACATATGTAAATGTGTCAAAGTGGGAATATTTAGTGGAACACATGGAAGTACATTACAATCCTGCACGAGAAACAATAAAATAAGAATACATATAAATGTAATGATGTACACGTACATCTTGATTAAAAATATCTTAAAAGTTTCTTGTAAACCGTAACTTTAACATCGAAAACGTTAAACAGTCATGTACATTAAAAACCAGTAATAAGTTTTTATGAAAAAAGATTTGTGGCTAGATGGACTAACAGGGCAATAATAGTAGTCACTTGACAAACATTATATCATAATTAGACCATCCTGAAAATAAGCTTTTGACCATCCAATCCTAAGACATAAAACCTGAAAATAAGCTTTTGACCATCCAATCCTAAGATATAAAACCTAAACCAAAATTCTAATTAAATACTATTATATACTATCATTGTTTAATAGACTATCTGCCATTTCTATGAAGGTTTGTATTATTTAGTTTGATTTTTACAATTAAAACCATCAAGAAAAACTTCCAAAACTAGATAAAATAAATAGACATTCTTGTTAATCTGCCAATCCTTTATCTATAAAATAAGCATGTCTTAGTCTAACTGATAATCAGCTTATAGCTGCCATTGTACAGTCTATCTATCTCTCTCTCTCTCTCTTTCACACACACACACACACACACACACACACACACACACACACACACACACACACACGTAGGTTTTTCTAGTTTGCCACATCATCTACTAATGTCTGGTCAAACTGATTACAGAAAAGATAATTGTAAAGCTCAGTATTTTGCTTATTATAGATATAGATTTCTAAAAAAATTCAACAACCAGAACTTGTATATGTATACAGCATAAATAGAGCATAACTTGTGTAAAGCGAACACCTTCGATCCATATTTTAATTCTTTTTTTTGCTTATTACTTTGTACCAAAAAGAGTGATACATGTAAACATACTTTCCTTAGAATTAATAAAGAAGGCATAATAACAGTACGTGCATATACAAGTTTATAACTCTATTTTCAAAAAAACCTACCCCAAACTGTAAATTCTTTACATTCTGTGATTTAATCTCGGCAGAACTCCAAACATGGCCTCCATAATGTAAGAATTCTAAATTAGGGAACTGATAAAAAAATCAATCATTGTTATAGTTTTCTATAAGTTTAAATGAAAATTACATATAAATGATAATTAACAACAAAGGTAACAATTCAATGGGTCAGAAAGTACCGAATTCATATTCACAGAAAAACTGACAAATTCTCAAATTTTGAAGTTTCAGTAGGATATTTATATTCCCTTAAGAGATAAAGCAAAATTTTTAACTGTAATACTAATATACATGTAAATATGTCTACTTAAATTTTACAGGAAAATGTCATGTCATGTGATTCCATATCCAATGGAAATACCAATATTATGTAGTATCTCCTGTTATGTTGGTGAATCCCATTATAGCAAAGAACACAAATAAAATATGAAAAGGTAGTGTTTATGTATGTATAAAACAGTGTGCAGTGTAAATCTAGATGTGTAACCAATCCAAACTTATGACTTACATAAACAAGATATACATGTACACAAATGTGAAGATGTGATAAGAAACCATATCCAATTCATGTATTAAACCATTTATCATTTAATGCAAATTAGGCCAAAGTCAAATTTTTGAAAAAAAATTTGGACACAGAAAGAATACAAACACAACTTAAACATGTAATAGATTCAAGGCAAACAAGTAAATAATATACTAACTTCATACAAGATCTTTTCATTTAAGTCAACAGGTGATATATTAGAACATCCTGTAAGATTCAATTCTTTTATACAATATCTCTGTGTAAATGCATTTAGTAGCATATCAGTTGTCATTCTGAAAACATAAAATACACCACTGTATTAAAAATAACATATCTGATGTGATTTACAATTATAGAAAATTTCTTGAAAATTTAATATTTTAAAAAAGACCAATTTCTGATTACGATGCCCATACACTTTAATTACATTATAAGCATTTTCATAACAATTTTTCAAGCTGATAAAAAAGAAAAAGCATGTAACATATAGTTTGTTACATTTCTTCAATTGATACTTATTATCATTAGAGTTTATATTTGTTACGGGTTCAGCATAGAGAGATTTTGGGATTTATTAAGGATCTGGGTTTGTTGAGAGGTTCAGTCTAGATAGTTTAAATGTTTGATCATTACAGATTTTTTTTTATTTGATAAGCAGGTTTGTTTAGACAGGTTCTGTGTTCGTTTACAGAGTATATTGATTTGTTGATGGGTTAAGTTTATATTTAAATCTACTGTATTGATGCCTCATGTATAATGTTACCTTGTACAGCAACTAAGATTGACAACTGATAATACATCACTGTTGATTTCAAGTATTTCCAATACATTTAAGTCCTTTAGGTTAATATTTTCTATAACACATGGATTAAGTTTAAACTGTTTTAAGCTAACACAACCATTGACAGCTACTTCTTTCACTATACAATACAACAAAAATGAAATACATTTAGATGAGGATAGAGGTATTATAATAAAACACAAACATACCAGTCCTTGTCCAAATCACAATCCCAAAAAATGAAGTAAAAACTTTGAAAACTGGCAAATTTAATTTTACATGTGAACTTACATTAAGGAAGTGAGGCTGGTAAGCAGGGTAAGCACCTCCTGTCTAGCTAGCTACACCCATCACATGCAAAGTCAATTTTTAGAACAAAAGGAACAAGGAGCTATGGTAAGTCAATCAATCCAGTATAAATCTGAATACAGTGACTTCATACTTAATATCAACAATATTGTGATGTTTTTAAGGACTTGATAAGCCTAGGCTTGCAGTATCCTTGAGTCAACAATTTAATTCCAAGCAATACTATTTTTCTTTATAAATGTAGATGTAGCTTCAGACAACTTTTTTGGAAAAAAGTTCCTGACTAAATTTTTTCTAACAAAACATGTTAAAAGCTTTTATATGATTGTTATTTTTATTACAATGTATTACAGATAGAATTACAATTTATACTGCCCTAGTCATCTCTCTGTAAAGAAAAAGTCAGTTCCCTGGGTTAAAAATATATTAAAATATACATGTTATATATTTTTGACTTATGAAATGTTTGCTCATGTATGTTGTTGTATTAGTATTTTGACCTGTATGTATAAGTTTTATTAATTGTAACTTACAAATCCGAGAAAAACAGAAACTTAAAACTTGCTTTATAGGACTTTAATTTGACAGTACTAACACAGTTTATTATGTTTAGTTGAAGTGACCCTTGGTTATGTAGCAGTAACTGTTCCCTAAATAGTCAAATATGACCATGTTCATAATATTTTCTTGCTATTTTATTCATCTATTTATCTGAATGTATTTATTGATTTATTTATTTATCAATCAAATGTTTGGTTTTTTTGTTTTATTTAAGGGACTGATAATTTGTGGCATGTACCTTTAGATATACAATGTAGGTCATTATTTTGATACCTACCCTCAGTGCAAGCAAGATGAACTAATGACAATGCCACACAATTTGAGATATCCACAGAACATAATCTTGGTGCATTAACAATCTGTAAAATCTTCATGTCTATATGTGTAAGACAACAAACAAAAAACATGAAAATTAAACAAAGATAAGATCTCAGAGAAGCAGCATAGCTCACCCAAATTACCAGCTAGATCATCAAAAACTTAACATGTGTCCATTAAAATACCTACACATTGGAAACTTTACCCTAACGCAAGTTATTCCTCCTTTCTGGAGCAGGTTGGGGTGTGAATCTGAACCGTATCCCTAATCAACTTTTAAATTTGAGTTTCTGCTTCCTTACCTGGCACTTTGTATAAAGAAGACTAGTATTGTCTGGTTCACCAGGTGCCAGGATGTGACTGCTGGAGTGGTATACTTGTCTGCAGAATATTCACCAGTGAGCTAGCACCTGAACAAAAAGCCATACTGCATGCATGCTAGCACAAGGCAGACCATAATGCACTCTCACACATAACAAGCATACACAAACTTGATCTTAGATTAATCCTTAGTATGGTGGCTTATTTCTGACATCGGCATTATTTTAGTCAACATAAAATTATCTTATCATGTCGACTTAACAAGTTGATATAATATCATGGAAAGTTGTGATACCAAAATAAAAAGTTGAGATAAATAACACAGCAAGCCACAATACATATGTTGGCCAGTCATGATAATTATCTCGATATCACAACATTTTTTGTAACTTATGGAACACAAATATTGCAACATGCCATGTTATTTATCTAAGCTTTTTGTTTTGGTATCACAACTTTTCATGATATTATCTTGACTTGTCAAGATATCAAGTCAAAATGTTGAGATAATTTTATGTCGACTAAAATTATGTCAATGTCAATGTCAGAAATAAGCCACCATACCTTAGAGATTAATAACTAAGCTTTAGTTGCCAATAGCTGAAAAATTGCTGATGCATTGTTACAAACATTACAACCAACCAAACAACCCTCCCCTTAATGCAGAGCTATTACAATCATGCATGGTTCTCAGCACCTCTCACCACTTTGGTTTGAATTCCACTTTGGCAGATCCTTAAGTGAGAAAGTGAGTCAAATTGCTTGTTAAAGGTCAGTGGTTTTCTCAAGGAAATTTAGTGTAATCTACCATCCCAAAACTTTTTTTGTATCATAAAACACCAGTACACCACTCCACTTAACAAGCCAGGAGGTATGACACAGGTTTTTGGGTCACAGTTAACTACACTTTATTCAGTCACAAAGAACATTTGTCATTTAATGTTAACACCAAGCTTCATGACTCTGCAATGTATAGCACCAAAGAAAGCACCTTTTTTAATCATAACATTAAACTTATGTCAATGAAGTATGCAATCTGGGTCAAAGTGACCCATATTTTATTTATTTGTATGGAACAATTACCTATGCATGTTCAAGTAAATTTCACAATTTAACATAAAGCATGAAAGAATACAAATTATTTGTAATCTTTACATTAATCTACACCAGACAGACTTGAAGGACAGATAGACAGACAGACTAGTTAAATAAAAAATTGCCATGTATCTCTGTTTTAATTTGTGAAGCTAAATTAAATGTAATCTGGTCATCTAAATGTAATCCAGATAATGTAACTAGACGCCCCTAGCCTTTCATATTAAGTAGCATTATAAATTTCAAGTTAATTCTTACCAAAGCAACGTTTCAGTATTAGTGTCTTTAAAGTATCTAATCCACTTGGCTGAAGCTGTAGTGTTTAATTTAAAAAAAAAAGGAAGAAAAATAAAAATAAAAAACAATTCATTACACACAAATTTACCTATAAAACCATCTAGTATTTTCGATGAAAACATTTTTCCTATAGTACAGATTTACAATTTATTTTTGCATTGTAAACATTGTGCATGTACTTCTATTTTTGCAATATCTGTGGAATTTTTTTTTTTCAAACTTTACAAGCATTTTCAAAAATACTGTTTACAGACATCCACTTTTAATATCATGTAAAATTTGATTTTAATTTCAAAGACAAAATGTTAATAAATAGATATTTTGACAGTGAAATACTGTGCACTGAATTATGAAAATCTTGATTTTCTCAGATACTTTACTTGACAGAATGAATTTCATATTCATTATTCATACTTCAATGTTAATTTTTTTTTTCATTTATTTTATATCACTGCTCTATTTATTTATATATAAAGCATTGAACAATGCAAGCACAGAGCACCTGTTTGTAAAACTGAAAGAGAAGCAACTCTAGTTCAAACAAAACTTTAAATGAGATGTACAGGAGTTTGAAACAAATCACACTATTTCACTAATGAAAATATATATGTATGTATCTTATTGCCAAAAAATATGTGTTTTATCGGTTAAACATTTAACAAAATGTGTATTTTAATTAGTTGTGCCTTATTTACAGTGGTCTAAATACACTTGTACTATTATGTAGGTAATATACAGATAAACAAGGACAAAGCTCCCCTGAAACAACTTACAAGTGAGTGAAGTCAGAAATTTTATATGTGCTTACAATCACAATCACGAATCAAATGCCTCTCAACCTTTAAGTTCAAATACCACTCAGACAGTTACTAATGCGGAAAAGTCCGTTAGTTTGCTTGTCAAAGGTTGGTGATTTTCTCTGGGTATGCTGGTTTCAACCATGACCCCAGAAATGACTGCCTTAATACACATGTAAGTGAAAGATTCTTGTCTGGTGCATAAAATAACTTTATTCCTCTCCATAAGATGTTTTATAAACAATATAAACACAATATCTCTAAAGCAACCAATGAGATGGCTTGATTTCTAGATACGTATTAATAATAATTATTATTATTATATGATTATACAGGGTCCTAAATAAGCAACTTATACAAGGTTTCAAATAAGCAACTTATCTACAAATTTCATGCACAATTTATATTTATATAATATGCTTAAAACTTTAAATACAAGTGTACAAAAATGCTTAGATTAAAAGCACTAAATTCTTGCACATGATCAGTTCAACCCTACTTATTTAACAAAAACATCCCAAAACAAACAGAACATGTCAGTTTTAGTGACTGTCTGCATATTAGTGAAAGTCTTGACTAGTATACACTACATGAACTTGCTTATAAATAAACTGTGGTCTTGTTTATTTTAACTTACAGGTGACACATCTGTTGGAAACTGAGCAAGGTGGATAGAATGTGAGAGATCTAAAACTTCAAGCTGTTTGCAGTTATTTAATAACATAGACACATGCTCCTCTAATATTGTTACTGATGTCAAGCTGAAAATACAAATGTACAGTTAAACTTGTATATAAAGACCACCCTCTTATCCTAAGTAATATGGACTTATAGACAAGTGGTTTTCATGTACATGTATAGGTTTTTTTTGTTAAAAAACGAAGGAAAGGTACCTTAATACACAGGTCTTTATTGGACAAGTGGACTTCATATAGAGGTGGTTGCTATATAAAGTTTTACTGTATTTCTATAAACTTCATTTATAAAACACAACCTATTATTTTTTTATCAATTGGGTTCTGCGATGTGATAACTCATTATTTTTCCACAAATGCAAAGATTTCATATTGCTGGAATAATTGATGTACATGTATATGTAAATGTTTTACCATAACCAGTATAGTCACATGATAGTTACACATTCACCTACATTAGCAGGTAATAACTACCAGCAGTCATTTGTGAGAAGTACTTTTAATTTTATGTTCAATTGGATTCATTACAGCTAGCTATCAGTCACATCATGCTAGGGTTTAAACCCTGATATAACTTCAAAAAGTCAGACCGTTTTCATCTTTTTCCAGCACTTTAGCTATTAATAGCTTGTTATAAACACTGTCCCTAATACGGCTAGAACTCTGTGCTTAAAAAAAGTAAAGACTTCTTAAAAGAGTGGAAAAAGAGATTAAAGAGATGAAAGTCCTAATATATAAGATATTAAAAGTTTGTTTTGTTGGTGTTTTAAGTCAGGTAAATATAACATTTCAGGAAATACTCCAGCTTGATTTGACCACAAAATTTGGATTTACAAGTACATGTATTTCTCTTCAAAAATTAGTGAAAGTGTTCCTATTTCATTTTCCTTCTTAAAATTTTCCAAAATTAACTAAACACATTTAATAAATTCTAAATAAAGTATCCCCTTAATTTAGTGTGTGTATTTATTTATTTCAAATGTTTTGATTTTTAAAAAACTTTATAACCATCTGTATCATGTGCATGTTCTATACACAGACAATATTATAGCTGCGTTAGAGTATTGCAAAGTTTGAATATGTTTCTCTATGAAGAATTTTTAACTAAGTATCAACTGATTCATCCAAATTTCATGCATAAAATTGACACTTAAGCAGATTGCCTAACTATTTCCCAGGCACCTGTTTTCTCCATTTTCAAAAAAAGTAAGCTATAAATGTACTCCAAAATTTAAAATGATGCCACTTTTATTTTGTTTGAATGTTTAACTGTGACTGTAACATCCAATTTTCTCTATATTAAAGTTAAACTATTAGGCTATAAATCAAAAGGTCATAGGTCATTGATTGTTAAAAAAGTCAAAGATTCAGACATTCTGGATTAGAATTCATAAAACTCACCATAATTTAGTGATTTTCAGACTGTTACCTTCAACACTTGTTCGGATTTCTGGAAACATCATATTTTCACAACTGAAAAAAATGTTAATAAATCAACAAAACGATACCCTACAAGATAAGCAGCATTGGTAATCTATGGTAACCATGGTAACAAAGGCATGAAAATGTATGTTCTGTACATCACTTTTGGGCAAATTATTTTTTTTTTATTATGAAATAAGCAACACACTTGTAAATTTGGAGAAAATTACATGCAAATAAAAGTGTATTATAAAACTGTGTATCAAATAACAAATTTCGGATTATTACAGTAAAACTATAGATCAACTATCGTGAACAATGGATATGGAAACACTTTGATTAAAATTTTCAAGTAAAAACGACATCATTCTAGGATTTTGTGCTGTTACATTTTTTCTATAACAATTTATTGATAATTTAAGGGTAATGATCACATAGTATACTGGCAAACACCACCCTCGCCCTGGCCATTTTGTGTTGTGAATATTTATTAGGAAAAAAAGTATCACAAATGAAAATTTTTTACAATTCTGGACAGCTGCAAATTATTTTCATCATCAGGAAAGGAATTAGACAAAGCTATAACACACTTTTTTCTTTCATTTTTCTTTAATCTTTTACAAGTTACAGACCTGAATGATTACAAATTTAAGGCTTAGTTAAGCACTACAGGTATTACTGTTTTATTTGTACAGTGAATAGCATTTGAGTTTCCATACAGTTTATGGCATGTGTCTTTAAACAGTTTACAGCAACTGTGATTTAATATAGTTTACAACATTTTATAAAATACTTTTTTATGTTTTTCAAAAGTATATACAAAGGAATTCTATATACGCACTGAAGTCTATATGCTATACATGTACATATCATTTCTATGTGGGGAAGGGGGGGGGGGGGGTGGCCTGGTGGGTAAGTGGTTTAAAGTGCATGCTTATAGATCACAGTACCTCACTCAGGCCGATTCTAGTGTGAGAAAGCCTGATGTTTGCTTGCCAAAAGTCAGTGGTTTTCTCCTTGCACTCTAGTTTCCTCCATCATTCCTCCAATATAAAGAAAGGATCTTGACTGGGTGTAAAACACCATTAATCCAATTAAATCCAATCTTTTTCATATGGAAAAAGCTATTAAATTGTAACTGGCATGCTTGATTATCATAGATACTTCAGCAGTTATTTTAACAGTTACTTTGGGTTAGTATTAGGATAGATCAACTACATGCAAATTAAGAAATACTAGTACATGTTAAAATGTTGTTATAGATTCCTCAATATTTACTGTCAATAAGCTTACTTGTCAATTTCCAGCTCCTGTAGGGTAGTTACATAGGAAAGGAGATCAACTACAGCCGACTTAGAAATAAAATTGTTGTCATGAATTGATAACTTCCTTAAATGTCCACATTTAGCACAAATAGCTTCAACTGCAAAGAAAATAAATTAATGTTTGATCAAGATAACTTAAAATTTATCACAAGCTATGCCAATAAATTAGTTATGCAGAACAAAACAAAAAATTGAGTTCTGATCCAATGGGCTCATCAACACTCATCTGGTCTTGGTAAAGCAGCTAAGAGCACAAGAACCCTTTTGGATAAAATGTAAGGTAAATCCCGAGAACTTCTTATGGATGATATTCATGCTGGATAGGTGAAGCAATGTGAAATTATATACATGTACATGTGTATTGCTTAAAAATTGCTTGGAGCTAAAACCAAGACTCAAACCATCCACAGCCTTCATGACCTAATCATGATTCTACAATGGTTTATGATTTGACCAATATTAGTTTTATAAATTATGATGTATGAGTGGGATTTGAACCTATCAACACAGTGATATGCAAGCTTTCATTTTAGTTTATTTAGCCAATGATGCCTAAAAATGACTGTCACAAGAAGAACATTATGAGAGCCAATGTTATATATATATATATATATATATATATATATATATATATATATCTCTATATATATATATATATATATATATACAGTAGAACTTTGATGGCTCGGAGTCCAAGGGACTTGGGCCAAACATTTGAGCCATTGGAGGGTTCTAGCGATCGAACATCAAAATAAGATCAGAAATTCAGGTTCCCATGACAATCAGCAGACAAAAAGTCTTTAAATTTGTAATACATGTAAATGTATATAAAGGTTAGTAATAAAATGTTCTAAATAAAATTGCAGTATTTATCTTGAAATATTAAAAATTCATAGATAATGAAATGATAGAAACATACCAATTAAAAATACAAAATTCATTATTCATCATAATATCTTAATAATGTTTCCAAACTTAAATGTTGACCTGCGATCTGTTGTATGATGTTTTATGGCTAAAGGGTAAGAACATGTCCCTTATCTTAATTTCAACAAATGATGATACAAAATAATTTTACTTTATTCTAATAACAATACAAAGCACAGCTATAACCATCATTTTAATCACAGGAAATAACTATAATACACATTACTCTACATACTCCTGTGTCATGTAAATTACAGAATCCTACATGTACATGTATGAGCAATCATCAAACGTGGACAACTGAGGTGTTTTACTGATCAAACACTTCCGTGTGCCATAATGAGATTAAGAAATTAAAGAACTGTGTATATCAAGGACTGTCTCATTAGGTTAATTAAAAATTTCAAGTACCACTGAATATTTCATTTCCAGACTAATTGTTTCATTCCACTCTATAACTTTTGATAAAATCTGTAATATGGCTTCAGCTTGTGTTTTGTTTACAATGACCCAGGTCACATGTCATTCTGAAAAAAAATGTATTCGAGCGAAAGAAGTTGACTTTTCACTAACTTTATACATTTCAAAAATATTTATTGTTCAAGTGAGCAGGGGTATTCGAGTGAACAAAGTTCGAGCCATTGAGGTTTATTTACATGGGATATTATAGGAAATTGGTGGGGACTGACAGATGACTTTCAGTTATCCAGGGTATTTGAGGTGATGAGCGATCAAAGTTTTACTGTATATATTAATGATAATGATGACAACGAGGATGATGATGGTGCATCGATGATGAATGAACCAAATACTCATACTTGTTTTGTTTGATATTTCATGCATCACAAGACGTAGGGATTTAAGATGAGTACACTGATGTAGTACATCTAACATAAATCTATCTGCACCATAAATATTTTCTTCATTGTCATCTTCCATTGGCAAATCTTCTAAAACAATATCTCCTAAAGTTACATGTTCTGAAAAATCAAAAGTTGTTAATTTTCAGAAATATTTAATATTATTCTACTTACCAGTATTTACAGAAAATTAACAAGGACTTAAAAGTATTGCATTTTCAAATGTTTTTTTTTTCAATTTTTTAAAATAATCACAAAACATGTACTAGTGTTTGAATCCTTGACCCCCAAGACCAACCTGAGTAATGTTAAATTTTCCACAATGATTAAACTACAGCTGTAACTGACTTTTACTGGGCTTCACCATGGTACCATGTGATCTATATTTTTTAATTTTTTATTGTTTTTGAAAAATTTAATAGAAAATTTTGAGCACTGAAAACTTCAAACACAGAAAAGTCATTTTGTAGAAAAAGACATGTGGGTAAATTAAAAAAAAAATTCTTAGTTTCAAAGATTATTACAGGGTATTATGTGATATGAGCTTCATTGAATTTGTCTTCCTGATAACAAAAAAGTCTCAATGCTGGCTAAAGTCATTTTTGTAATGTTTAGAAATGCTGTGGTTCCTACAGGCTACAGGACACTTATCCCAGTGACATAAAACAGACTAGGCGCAGCAACACAGTGAGAGACAAATAGACATAATCAGAACCTGCTGTTGGACATTTCTTCAATATCTGTAATATCTTTTCTGGTAGTGGTACAGCAACCTTAGAAAAGTCTAATGATCTTAGCTGTCTCCTATAAATATAGAAGTTACATGTACATAATAACTGATAATACATGTAACTTAATAAAATATAAAACTTCACTAAAATCCAGTTTCACTATAAATAACCATTTAATTTTACATAGGAACATTCTAATAAAATAGATCAAATAAGCATCAAAAAGCATCAACAGAAATGTCATTATCCTTGACATATAATAATACCTAACCCCCCCCCCCCCCCCCAAAAAAAAAAAAAAAAAAAAAAAAAATCCTCATGATGGAGAAAGAATTAAATAATTAATGATTTCATTGTTTGAAAAGCAGAAATACATTCAGGTCATTCCTTCATACTCAAACGTAAATTAGCCATGCCCACTCACATGCTGAAGTGTTTGTGACATAATCTAGAACTATTTTTATTGCGCATCTTTTTAACTTGTTTAGAAGTTGCAAAAATTGCATAAAGTTATTCTCACATTTGATTAAGTTGTCTTTCAAATTTAAATATAAGCAATGAATCTGATTTTCATTCAGGCCATTGAGAAAATAACCTGAGTGGATGCTGTGCACAGATTCAGTGTTTAAATAGCTTAGAGTTATCCTTGCCATTGATTGACAACCCAACCCAAATAAGGAAAGAGAAATAGCTTAGTATTAATTTTGGCATGAATTGCATCCTACACACACAAAAAAGGTTCATCAAAGAACAAAAACTGCTTGGAAATTAATCTGGCCATGAATTGGCACCCTCAAAAAAGATTCCTCGTGAAAGAGAAATTGTTTAAAATTAACCATGCTATAAATTGGCAGACAACCCAAGGAGATACTTCAACAGAAATTTCTTACAGTACCTCATCAAACGTTAGCACCCTAAATAAAGATATTCTTACTCTTTCACTGTTTCATGCTTCAGAAACTGATATACAATCATGATACAATGAGCTATTACAGAATGGTACAGACTTTAACTTACCACAAGGTTGCCTTTTCACAAAGCTGAAAAAATCTTGTACAAGTTTGAGACAAGCTACAAAGATCATTCCAATCAAGGTTCCTGAAAACTTCAAACAGCACACCTGATGGAAGATACTCTAGTAAATGATGAGGCCTTAAAATAAAGAATTATGTAATTAATAAATTGTATTTTATCATATATTAAGTTACCATTGTCAAGATTCAAACTTTCATACTACAGATTTAAATCTCTTAGCATGCATACTTGGACTTAGGACTCTTTAATGAGTCTTATTTTTTAGTAAAACATTGAATGATGCAAAATGTGACAGTAAATAATACTGCATCTTTTAAATTGAAAAATACAACTTGAAAATTCTTTTAAACAGCTTCAGAAATAGCTTAAAATTAAGGAAAACGCAAAAGTCAACATATGGCAATTTTAAGGTTATTTAATATTGAATAGTTAAAGGGTTTTTCTGAGTTTCACTTATCAATTCAATGTAGACTGGTGGCTGGGTAGCTCAGTTGGTAAAGCATCCTGCTAGTACATGTAGTATAATAGTATAAGTAAGAATCCAGTTTGGTTGCTGCATAATTGAAAGGTGGCCAGGTAGCTCAGTCTGTACAGCACCCTGCTAGTACATGTGGTATTGGGGAGGTACTGTGTTTTAGTCCAGGTTCCAGGTTTAGCTGCTGCATTTTTCCCTTTCCTATTACATTTGGGGGTTCGTCTGACCCTGGTAAGTGGGTGACCAACAGATTGGTCTCAGGTAGAACTTGATAGTTTTAATTCAAAGTCACTCAATCAAAAAAAGAAGGGGGATAGTGGCTGACCAGGCTATATATAGATGTTTGTGAAGGTGGGGTGTATGGTTAAAATTTTTTTTTTTTTAAATTTTAACCATACACCCCACCAAAAAAAAAAAGACAAGGACAGACACTCAAAATTTTCAAACCTACCCCTCATAATAAAGAAATGGTAAATCCTAAATCAAAGTACTCCAAGTTCCAAGTTCGCAGGAATTGGTAGGAACCTACCTGGTTATATCGTTGAGCAGTTGGTCTGACATCCAATGTGTTCCAAAATAATGTGTAGATCTACTTTAATTTAGGATGAAACTATGAGAAAACAAGTCGGTTTTCTGTCCCCTTTTGTGTTAGGAACAGCATTTCTCGATGTTTTGGAGTAAATAACTAATTTAAAATTCTAGGAAATGAGGATAATTATATACTTGCAGATAGATAAGGGAGTTGTGCAAATGACCGTTAATAAATTAAGTGGATATTTTTCACCAGAACAAAAGAAAATATCATTTTAAGTGTCAAGGAGTAGGTTTGAAATTTCGAGTGTCTGTCCTTGTTGTTTCTTTGGTGGGGTGTATGGTTAAATTTTTTTTAAATATAGAAACAATTACAAGTTCCTGTGGTTCGAGTTCTGGTTTAGCCAGTGTATTTTTTTCTCTGTATTATTAGAATACGAAAAAAAAAAATCATAAGAATAAAAAAAGTACATAGAGCACTTTGCTACACTCTTACATAGGTTATGCCTACAATCAGAGAGAGAGAGAGAGAGAGAGAGAGAGAGAGAGAGAGAGAGAGAGAGAGAGAGAGAGAGAATAAAAAGAATTTGTACCAGTCTGTTTCGGTGTCCAAGTCATGTATTTCCTGAACGTCTTCTTCTGTGGCGCTAGTTGGCAATTCATTCTCCTCATCTCCTATGTTCATTTTTGACAAAAAGTGACATTAACAGTTATTAGGCCTTTACTTTCGCTTTCCCAATATTCTATGTCAAAATTGCGTTTGATTCATTACAAGAAAAATAGTGTCTTTAAAACATCATTAAGATTGAGAAAGCTTAGCAGTATTAGTTTCGTATTAATTTCTTTATGTATTTATCAATTTATATTATCAGTATCTATAGAAGCTTTAACAATAATTCAGTAAATTATCAATTATTTGAAATCTAACAAAAATTAAATCCGACATAATCCGAAAATAATATTTTATATATCAATACGCGCAAGATATCGAAAGTAAATAGAGTGTTTTTAAAAACTTGTTTTAGAAAGTAGCGATTCATCCAATATCTTCTATCATTAAAGTTAAATGATTTTAGTCGAACATTCACATAAAATATTTTGAAAACAGTTTCTTTCTATGCATTATTTTGTTTTCTTTACGTCATGCGCGGAGGGAAAAAATAGTAAGCAGGCCAATGTTTTTATCTGTCAATATGCGATAATTGTCACAAAAATGTATACATATTATATTTAACTTTTTTATTTATATGATAATTTGAGGTGGTATATCAAATCTAGAAAGTATGGGTAATTGTTTTAAAACACCAAGCACAGACGACATTTCTTTATTACGAGGAAATGAAAGTCAAGAAGGGTCCGATCAGTCACTGGGCCCCCCTCCACCATATCAGGTCAGTGTTTACATTTTTGTTTGTTTATTTTCCTTTCATTGATTTTCAGATACAAACTACCAGTAGTATTTTTATTTCAGAAATCACTAATTCGATTATTTTAAATACTTAATCCTCTTAAAATAAGCGAAAATTTGGAAATATTTTGAAGGTTTTTGGGTTTCCTGTATGATCAGCTGATTTCATTAACAAAGGCCAATGTGATCATTGTATCTTTGTCCTGTTCTATTTTTAGTAACATAACATGAAAGTTAAATATGGGACCCATGGTGAATAAAATTGCTTTTTTGATTCTTAATCATATTGATTACCTTGAATAGCAATGAATCAAAACATAAAAATAATTAGTTTAAAAAGATATATCTTTTAAAAGTTGGAAATTAAAAAAAAAATAATCATAGGAATTCAAAGTTTAGTTGTAATATTGTTATAGATACATTAATTGTCACATTGCTTATCATGTTAAAGGTCAGATTCTGGAAAATTTTATTTATTTATTTATTTATTTATTTATTTGTTAATTTATTTTTAATTGTTTGTTTGTTAAAAAAAGAAAATAAATAAATGATGCTGTAGGTCTGAACTTGATATGTGTTGGACACATTTGGACACTCCTGTTATTGTCAAATAAGACATCCTTTGTAGTGAAATCTAAAATACAACTGCATCAGTTGAGTATATTAATCCTACAGCATTTCTTGAAGAATCATTGTCAGCATTCCATGGCAGTTTTACAGAAATGCTGATGACATCACCAAATTGAATTTCAACAGTCATGACAGTCTCAATTGTAACATCTTCAGCTTATTGTACAGATTTGAATTTAAAAGTTGTGCACTAAACACAAGGATAAAGACACTGTTATAATTTAATGTATTGCACTTTTTGTCATATGAAGTTTAATTATACCATACTATTTATTTATTTATTTATTTGTTTGTTTGTTTGTTTAACAATATATATAAGAAATTAATGCCATAAGTTTCAAGCTACGTCAGAACTTACATGACTTCTGAAGTCATAATACATCACTTAAGCATTTTCATTTTCAAAATTAAACTGGCCATGTGGTACTAATGTAGTATTACCGTAAGTAGTTGTCATGACTTGTTCTAAGACACAGAAGAGATTAATTTATACTTAATGCATCCTATGCATGAAAAGCATGAATGACATACATGTATTGGGGTTTCTGTTGTCCTGCATCAATGTTCCATTGCCATCCTGCATTTACTTCATTTAATTTATACCTTCTTATTATTTACAACTCCAAATGTGTATAAATGTAAAGTTATACTTTATAAAGCTAGTCACCATATTTATGCATTAGCATGTTCATTTATCATGAACTATTGTTGCATCCAGATTTCTTTAAAACTCAATTTCTTTGGAAAATGGTTAATAATATATTTCCTTGTGTTGGGAAAAACCACCAAGCTTTGGCAAGTGAACTGACAAGACATTAATACTACATGTAGGTTCTACATAAATGGGATTTAAACCTATGGGATACAAGGTTACATTGCGTGCTTAGACCACTTAGCCACTAATGCCCCTTTATGATTATCATTTAATAACTTTTACTTATTAACTATCTAAATTTAGGATTAGAATATATATATATATATATATATATATATATATATATATATATATATATATATATATATATATATATATATATAACAAATTAATTTGCATGGTAAACTGTTAGCTGCTGGACAGCAACAAAACAAACAATTCTGTTACAATATTGTTAAAAATTATGACAAATTAACTGACACTGGCCACAAACATGTTGCAATCATAACAGAAAGATAGGTAAATATATATATTTTTTTGCCAGTGTTTGTAGTATTGTTACCGGGTATTTCATTTATAGTGCTTTTTATAATAAAAATAAATACTAGTAACATTTATAAAAGTGGTTTTTTTTTTAATGAATAATGAAAACTGGTAGCATTGTCCTACCACATTGTGAATTTATACATGTATAATCTTTTTATACGCCCGTCAAAGACGGGGCGTATTATGGGATCACCCTTGGCGGGCGTCCGGGCGGGCGTCTGGGCGGGCGTCTGGGCGGGAAAATAATACCAAAATCTCAATGATTACTATTGTTTTTTATTGTACTTGTTGACTTGTGCACTGCATTTTGTATCATTGTGATGAATAATTGAATTGACTTATTGATTATGAACAGCTCATATGAACTGTATAAGTCCCTTTACAGTTCATGATAAACAAAATATCCACATAAATGACTTGCATATTTGACGGGCGTATCATGCTCTGCCATGCAGAACTCTTGTTTAAATATGTAGTACAAGTTAATTTTAATTTAAAGTCTATTTGAATGTTATTTCATACTTTATCATTTTTACAGGAGCGTGTACCAGTATTTCATCCCTCACCAAATGTAAGTCGGCCAGCTAACCAGTTGAGTGAAGAAGAACAAATAAAAATTGCAAAAAGACTTGGATTAATTAGTCATCTACCTTCTGGGGTGTATGATGGAAGTAGTAAAAAAGGAAAAGAGTAAGTAGATCACAAATTTTCTGTGTTGTATGATTGTATTATTTGTTTTATATAAACTTTTTTTACCATAGTAACATATAATGTTATATTCCTTAATGGGAAGCAGTTGTCATAAACTGTCAAAAATGTCTGAACAGGAACAAATTAACAAACTAATTAAAGGATAAATAGGATTTCCTTTGTATGGTCATTAACAGTTTAATTGTTTTCTTGTCTTATTTACAATTTTTAATTAAGTTTTATTTTATTCGTAGTAACTTCTACAGCATATCTCAGTTTGTAGATTGCTCCACTCAAAGTAGTATGTTGTAGTTCAGAGTTTTAATTATCGATTTGGTCAGACCAATTAGCTTTTAAAATGGGTATAATGACTGTTCTTTCACCAATCCAGTAGCATTTATTAATGACAGTCATAGAATTATTTTACACAAGATATTAAAAACAAGTACATTTATTTGTCAAGAAGGAAAAGTTTAAGTAAATGTAGATGAAAGATTCCACACATGTACAAATATATTTTGTTGGTTTTCAATACTGTTTAACAGTTAGCCTTGAGTTAAGTCCCTGTAATTGTCTTTGTTTTACTAAAACTTAAATGAACTGTATTTTATTTTATTATTTAAAATTTTATTTTTACAGGTGTGCAATCTGTATGTGTGATTTTGTGTTAGGTGAAGGACTGCGATTTTTGCCATGCATGCATACATACCATAAAACCTGTATAGATGATTGGCTAATGCGCTCATTTACATGTCCTTCATGCATGGAGCCGGTGGATGCAGCCTTGTTGACAACATATGAGACTAATTGATGGTGATATAGTAAACTGGACAAAAGAATGGATTTGGTATATAATATTTGCGGTGCTGAATGATCTCATTTCAAGAGAGGTAATCCAGGGTTTGGGTTTTGACAGAATAAAAGTCACATATTAAGCAATATTTTTCAGAATACACTAAATAATGTGCACTGTTTGTAGGAAATAAGACTTATTATTGTCATTAAATATCATTACAATATATCCATACCTGTGTTTTGAAGTGAAAATAACAAGAAAATGATCTCAGAGGGGAATATTCAGGCTTGCCTGTGTTGGAGGAAGTACAGAATTGGTATGAAAGGTTATATGAAGGATTTTGTTAGGCTGCTAACAATTGAGAAGAATGTCTTTCTTTAAGTCCCACAGCAGTATATAGTTAGTTATCTTTTTTTTTGCATTTGATAATTGTATTATGTAATATGCTTTCATTTGGTTTTGTTTTGTTTTTTTATTTGTTTGTTTGTTTTAGTTTGTTTTTTAGTTTGTTTTTTGTTTTTTTTTTGTTTTTGTTTTTTGTTTTTTTTTTTTTTTGGTTTTTTTTTTTTTTGGTTTTTTTTTTAATTTGCCTTCCTTTTTTTTAAACCTTAATTTTAATTTTTTTTAATTATTTATTTATTGTGTGTATGTGTGTGTATGTTAGTGCTTTACTTAATTTATTTTTTCCAACCCAATTTTCAGTTTTCTTGGGGAAATCATTTAGTGCATTGTAATTTTGCTGTGTGTTATTTTATTTGTTTACATTTGTATACAATTTCAACATAGATCTGTGAAGTATTTAGTTTATTAAATTGACTTATATGACCTACAGTGTATTGCATTCAGACCAGAAACGTAATATAAATAATAAACTTCATGAAAAGATACTTGGTAATACCAAAGCATTGGTAAATTTAACAGTTTTATATATATATATATATATATATATATATATATATATATATATATATATATATATAAATCAGTTCTATGCTTCAGTAACTGTAATTGTGTTTTATGATCATGTATGGCTAACACTGGAACAATTATTTTCTGAAATACTAGAGATATATCTTAAAAGTAACTATTTTCTTCTTTTTGGTTTTCTTTATCATGTAGAATTACATTGCTAGATCACATCAGAAAGTATTAAAAAAATTATTCAATTGCTCCTTGTTTCATTGATATTCCACTCTGTATGATTGTGAAAATAATAAAAATAATCATCAGAGTTCTTTTAGTCACTAGTGCAAGGTAAAATTATGTAAAATTATGCCAATACAGGTATTAAACATTCTTGGGTAAAATAATTGAGATTTTATTTGCTTTTGTATCATACATGTTGCTTACTGATTTAAATATTTATTAATTTACATTGATTTCTATAATATACTTAGTAGTTTATCACTCCTTTTTTTTCGATAAAGGAAATTTGAATCTGGGTTCTAATATATCTGTATCAGAATGAGACTGTTTAAAATTGCCAACTTCTATAGCAAAAAAATACCTACAAGGTGCAAGAATTTCTTATCGGACACCTTAAGATTTTTTTATATCACAAAACACCAAAATTTTGCAAAAATTTAGCAAATTACAAGGATTTTTCAACTTTTATCATGAAAATATTTATACAGATACAATTATGGTTATGTAAAATTAGGATAAGTGTTGTTTTTAACTTAAAGTTTGTGTTGAATTATGGGAAAATTTTGGTGAAGATTTCAACCCTAGAATGGAAATAACTTGTTCATGCAAAAGATATAAAAGAAACAGATTAAATTTGAAAAAAAGTGGTATAGGATATCTATAATAATTTAAAATATTGTTTAAAAATGAGAATAAAAATAGAGAGAGAGAGAGAGCAGCTACATATATGATATAGAAAAGAGAATAAGATGTGTTAGAGAGAGAGAGAGAGAGAGAGAGAGAGAGAGACTATGACACTGAAATCACTTTGTTTGTAAGTTTAAAATGCCAAAAAATGATGTGATAATTTAACAGTTGAACATTTCTTTGTTCACACTTGTTAGTTTGATACCTTTACTACATGTATTATACATGTATATGATCGTATATTTATTGTTAGTAATATCTACATTGTGTATATACATGGTGTGTTTAAGATCATGCATATACGGCCATGTTATATATATATATATATATATATGATGAAGGAATGGGTTGATTTGTTTTTGTTTTATTTTCATGTGTTTTCACAGATTTATACTGTATGATATTATAGCTACAGTTTATTTGCATTTGTATTATAAATTTGTGCTGAAGTATACATGAATGTCACAGTAGGCTTTTAAAATCTGATTTTCTAAATCCTATGATAAGTAGACATCACTATAAAACAGTTATCCCCTGTAATCAGAACTATTTAGAAGTATTCAGGGTTAGTAAGTTGTGTTTTATGCCCATTAAATTATTTCATTTGCAAGACTTGTTGTCTTGAGACTGTAATTTCTTTTTTAATTTTGACTTATTGGGGGGGGGGGGGGGGTGCTAAAAAAACCTGAATTTGTATCATGCTTCTAAAATTATTACATGGGTTTCATTCTGAATAAAAAATAAAAATCAAAATTGAATTGGTCTAGATCTGTCAGTGATTTTTTCTCTATTTCAATTTCTTCTACCATTCTGTCCACTACAGTACAAGTAAAAATATCTTAACATGGACCAAAACACCTTTAATTCATTCTGTTGCATTATATGGTTATTTCTGGCTGTATGAAACCAATGTACATGTACATGTCTATATTTGGGTTAGATCATTTTAACACCATACTTATTCCAATCATATGAAAAAGAATTTGAAAGTGACAGTTTGATACTTACACTATAACCAGATAACTACAAATTGATCCATTCCTTGTTCATATTTGTTGATTGTTATATGTTCATTTCTGATGTTTAAAAATTTAAGTTTAGATAAAACTGGTTATTGCAGATTGTGTAAAAAATTATTAAGACTTAATTCTATTCTTATAATTTTAAGGATTAATTGAATATTGCAAGTGCATACACTTACTGGTGGAATCGTGTCAGCATTTTATTTATAAAAGTAAATTTGTTCTTAATGTTCTTAATAGAGCCTGTTTCAATTTTAACACACCATTTATTTATAACCATTTACTGAACTACAAACGGGTAAATTTGAAACTGGTAATTTTGGTAGTTTTGAAGATATATAGAAAGTTAAAAAGTCATTTTTGATGTCATCTGAAGTTTATGACATCAACAAAAAATTTGTAGTAAACATTATCTAAAATTGCCAAATTTTACTAGAGTTGGGAATTAATATTGTCATTTCAGGTCATTAGTTACTGATCATTGAAGAAAACTGGTACATACTTCAGGAATTAACATTACAAAATGATTTGAATAAATTTATCAGAAATGGAGTTAATCAATGTTGCAATGTTATACTAAATTTTGGCTTTATCATTTCAAAATTTAAAATGGCTTGATCTATTCATTTTAGTGATAAAATATATTTACAATTATCATCACATAATAGTTTTATTCTTATTGTAAGACTTCTTGATTGTGACCCACATGGATTTCAAATTTAGATTTAAGTCTTTTCATGTTTCAAAAACAATTAGTATAAATAATTTCAAATCATATTAATAAGGCTTTTGTTGGTACCAGCTGAACGTACAGATGAGTCGCAAACAAATGCCAGTATTTTGCAAGTGTATTAGTTTGTAAACAAATTCACTTAATAAAAACAAAGTGGTTGATAATTTTCTGTACACAAACCATGACATTATGTCCAAGAGTATTAAAACAACAAAATAGCTTAGATGTTCATAAAGAAAATAATGATATACCAGTACATCTTGCCCTTGTCCTTGCATTTACAGTTGATAATATTATTTGAAATTATTTGTAATTTTTTTATTATTATTTTAAAAAAGTTAATAAAAACACACAACTTTTTTAACAGAACACTGTTATCTTGAAATTGAATGAGCCACAGAGCATCAGTATTGATGTCCACATTTAAAGTTTTTGCTGGACTAGATGTATAGGTGAGCTACATTGCTTCAATAATTGATGCTGTTTTGCTGATAACTGCATATGAAAAAGTGTTCAGACCTGTAGTGTTCTTGTCATTTAGATTATCTGTATCATGTTTAAATGTCATTGAATTTTCTTACAAGTAGGATATTCACAGCAACAGAGCTATAAATAGATTTATCATTTGTATAATATTACATTAACAACTGTTCACATCCAAAGCCTATGTAAGTGCACATTTTATACAGACTTAAGCAAAATATTCACTTCACACATTAAACATAGAAACATGCACTTAGGAGTACAGTACTTAACCATCCTTTATTGGTGTCTGTTAACTTTCACTATTTCTTTATATAAAATAATGTTTAGGTAACCTGCATGAAGTGCTAGAGATTTTGTCATACCTAAGGTGTTTGTGTCAATTTTTTAACTATGACGTAACATCTTAAAATTCTACATTTATTCAGGCAAGGTATCTGGTGAAATTTGCCTCCTCTGGTTTTGTAAAAATTTGTTAATGGAACAGATGTTAGGGCAAGGTGTACTATTTTGCCTGCACTTTTGAGAATTCCTGTTTTAACCAGGTCCACAAGTCTGCATTGTCATCAATGTTACAGGATTCATTTCTTGCTTATTTTGTATTCTCATCTCTCAGTCACAAATGTAATCAGAATAGCAATATAATCTATAAAATCTAGTCATAGATTGCTGTGGGTATTATTTTTTAAACTTATTGGTTTCATGTTCTTTGTGCAATGCTTTAATTTCTTTAATTTATAGTTAGTTTAATTTGATAACAAAAGATATATATGCATGTGCAGATATATATATATATATATATATATATATATCTGTGTGTGTGTGTGTGTGTGTGTGTGTGTGTGTGTGTGTGTGTGTGTACATGTATATGCAGATTTGAAAAATAGATTTTTTATTTTATTGTGATGTAGTATTACTATAATTGTAGTTATGATAAAATTGCCAGAATTTCTGATAATGTGAGTAGCAACCTAAAATATTCAGTTATTGTAGAATCATTTTCTTTCTCATGAGTTTTAATTTTTTTTCTTTAAAAGGTTATACGGCTCATTGCATTACAGAATATTAAATAAATATGTAAAATGTGAAATAAATATAGTACATAAATAAATAGATATAATAAATAAACAAATGAATAAGAAATTTCAGACATTAAAATCTTTAAAAATAAAAAACAGCAGAAAAACAGGGTGATTACTATCATATTTTCTTGTAGAATCTCATGTTTAATATTTAATAGAAGATCCATTCATATATTGGTAATATCAAACTCAAGCTAAGACCTGCTTGTTAATGTGTTGGTGATGAAGATGCTTAAGAAATTAAAAATATAGTAATCTTTTATTTATTTTTTTTTTCTAGATTTTAGATTTGCTTTATTAAGTAAAAATGCAATTATGATGCTAAAAATTAAAGCTATTGTTGAGCATTTTATCCTTTTCCGATATAGATATCCTAAGTGGGTAAGAAAGCTTGTGTTTTTTCTCCACATCGTTTTAACAGTATTTGAATAAATGTTCATTACAGCTAAAACCAATCATAGATAAAACTTTTGAAATTATGTTAATATCTTAATTGATATGAGCAAATGTTTTTAATTATAACCTGTATGTTTATATACATAGCTACTCAATATTCTCAATAATCAGATTTTTACAAAAAATGTTTTGGATGTAATGTAAATTATTGGCTTCAAAAAAGAAAAATTATGAATATTTTTTATAAAAACAAATTTGTCCTGATAAGATTATCATCATTAGAAGTTTACCTAGAACATTTTAGTTATTCTGAAGGTAGTTTTATTCTCCTGTTTCCAAACCAAAACATGGTTTACTTTTACTGGAAACTTTTTTCAAAATATGCCACCTATAACATTCATCATTATTTGAAAATTATTAAATATGATCAAGCTGTACTTCAATGATTGATAGGAGTATACAAAAATACATGTATTGATTGAAAGGAGTATACAAAAATACATATATTAGAATGGTAAACAGCAGTTTTGCCATCATAGCAGGTGGATGACCTGCATTTAGCACATTCAGTACTTTGATTAAAATGTTATAATGTCTTCAACATTATGTTTGTATATATACATATGTCACTGCATTTGCCTTATCAATTTTATTGTTTTACAGAGTTAAAGAACATTAAAGAAGCTTATAATTTAAGACAAGAAAAAAAGATTTATTTATATTAATTCAAAAAGTGTAAACTACTCATTCGTATTCACAGGTTTTATGAGAAATAAATGTGTAAGTCACATTTATCTTCAATTTTTTTTTGTCAATTTTTGCTAAACTAGCTTAAGCCAACTGAGCTTATGACATTGTGGAGTTTGCATCTTTGCTTTTGTGTCCTTAAACTATAACCCTTGATGAATCCATGAAACTGATTTAAGCTATAAACTTAATGTGAGTTCCCAAGGTAGAGAAAAATAAAGTTAGAACTAGACAAACCACCTAGCTAAGATGAGTGTTGGTATTGTAAAAATAAATAAATGCCAGTACAATGTTTATTAATTTCTTGATTTTTTTCAAATGTCTGAATAAAACCAAATATGTAAAAAGTCCCTTAGTTTGTACCAAGATCCTTTACAAATTCCAGGGCTTCATGATCCAGTGGTCTAAGGCACATCCTAATGAATCACACTGCCTCTCAACACCTAGGTCAGAAAACCCTCTAGCAGATCTTAGTGTGAGAAATTTTGTCAGTTTGCTTGCTGAATGCCATTGGTTTTCTCTGGCCACTGATTTTCTCTGACATCATTAGAACTGTCTGTATCAATATATTGGTAAGTGAAAGAATATTGAATTGGACATTAAACATTATTGCCGTACTTCATTTCCTATAATTTCAAGATCGCCACCTTTTCTTAAAGAGATAAAGTCAGATTAATAGCTGTCGCATACATGTATTTCTAAGTAAATAGCTTTAGTTCAAATTTGGTATACAGGAAATAGATTTTTTTTTTTTTTTTTTACTTTTTTCAGGTTGTTCGTAAACAAGAACCAAACATAAACACAGACATTACACAATCATATGGAACACACACACACACACACACACACACACACACACACACACACACACTTAATCAATTACTTCTACTGAAAAAATTAAGAAAGAATATTTTATGAGTAATTAAGGACCAGAAACAGATTATAAAGTTAACCAAAAGCTTACTATCTTCAGTTTCATCTAGATGGTTAGCAAAATAGCTTAAATATTTTAAATCACTTGTGTCAACTAGAAAATAACTAAACAGTTGGTTATCTCTGTTTCATCTAGATGGTTATATACCAAACTGCTTATAATATCTAGTACTTGTCATTTAGATTGTAAACCAAATACTTTACCATCTCCAGTGTCAGGTAGATGTTAAACCAAATAAGTGTAGCTTACTATGGCCATGCGTGTCATCTAACAGAAAGCAAAATAGTTTTCCCAATTCAGTGTCATCTAAATGTAAAAACCAAATAGGTTACCAAATTTAGTGTTATCTGTAAAGAAACCAAATATCTTAAAATATTTAATGTTATCTAGATGGTAAACCAAATAGGTAATAACATATTCAGTGTTATGTGACAAGAAACCAAATAGCTTAAAATATTTAATGTTATCTAGATGGTTAACCAAATAGGTAATACCATATTCAGTGTTATGTGACAAGAAACCAAACAGCTTAAAATATTTAATGTTATCTAGATGTTTAACCAATTAGGTTACTATATTCAGTGTCATCTGACAGGAAACCACACAGCTTAAAATATTTAATGTCATCTAGATGGTAAACCAAACAGCTTCTCATCTCGTGTGTTACTGACTGTTAATTACCAAGCTTAACCTATTTATAGTGTCCCCTAGACAGTAAACCGAACTGCTAACCATCTTAAGACCATTTGGTTGTAAATATGAGTTATCTCTCTTACATTTCTAAAGTGCTGTTGATAAATGTACTTGATATATATATTTCAGTCAGCTTTATTCATTGAACAAACAAATAAATAAATAATAAATAAATAAGTTTGATTTATATGGCTTAAATAGCTTTCCCAAATTCAGTGTCATCTAAATGTAAAAACTAAATAGGTTACCATATTCAGTGTCATGTGACAGAAAACCAAATAGCTTTCCCAATTCAGTATCATCGAAATGTAAAAAACCAAGTAGGTTACCAAATTTAGTGTTATCTGTAAAGAAACCAAATATCTTAAAATATTTAATGTTATGTAGATGGTAAGCCAAATAGGTAATAACATATTCAGTTTTATGTGACAAGAAACCAAACAGCTTAAAATATTTAATGTTATCTAGATGGTAAACCAAATAGGTAATACCATATTCAGTGTTATGTGACAAGAAACCAAACAGCTTAAAATATTTAATGTTATCTAGATGGTTAACCAATTAGGTTACTATATTCAGTGTTATCTGACAGGAAACTTCACCGCTTAAAATATTTAATGTCATCTAGATGGTAAACCAAACAGCTTCCCATCTCGTTTTTAACTGACTGTTAATTACCAAGCTTAACTATTTATAGTGTCCCCTAGACGGTTAACCGAACTGCTAACCATCTTAAGATCATTTGGTTGTAAATATGAGTTATCTCTCTTACATTTCTAAAGTGCTGTTGATAAATGTACTTGATATATATATTTCAGTCAGCTTTATTCATTGAACAAACAAATAAATAAATAATAAATTAATAAGTTTGATTTATATGGGACAAATTTAGATGACGCTAGTTTAAAACACACACTCTCTCTCTCTCTCTCTCTCTCTCTCTCTCTCAGGAAAATTGTGTCAGCAACAATGTGTTTTTAACACTATAAATAATTAAAAATTTAAAGGACCTAAAAACATTTTCGGTGAACAATATTTGGTCCATACTCGTTAGTACTCTCGATTACTTATCAACATTTCTTCTGTTGTGGAAAGTAATCCCATAACCGCATCACCAATCCATGGAGAATATTCTCTTTTTGGTGGTCCATATACCCTTATTTTGTTTTGGGAGAGTGACATAATTTCGTTATGCATTCGTTCACAGTTCATTGGGAACATAGTTGATCCACCAGATAGTAAAATATTATAATATAAATCTCTGCGTATGTCCACACTACACGCCATAATGTTTCCATACACGTTTTCGTGGATACTTTCATATCAAATAATGATGTATTTCATTATTTGATATGAAATTTCATACCAAATAATGATGGCCGAAACTACACTTCCGGACATCTAAATCTTCCATTTCCCAATGTGATCATTTGTCCATCAGGAAGTTTATAATTTTCTTCAAACTCTGAAGAAATGTCTGTATCTGTCATTTCTTTTTCAAAGTGTAATGCTGTGTAACAAAGTGTTTCTTTTAAGTTTCTTAATATTTCCCTTTGAGCTGTTATTGTAAAATTGTAACCTCTTTCAATCAGAATATCTTTAAGATAATCTGTGAGATCACTACCTCCTATATCTACTGTAACAAGAGCATCAGACAAGATAATTCCTTCATATACTACCTTAGTGACACCATCTCCTACATCAAGTACAATTCCAGTAGTTCTACCCTCACTGAACAATGAGAGAACACCAGATATTGATATGTGAACGCTTGGTGTGTTGAAGGTCTCAATCTGACCTGTGTCATCATTTCTTTGTTTGCTTTAGGATTTAATGGTGCCTCCGTCAGGTATAACTGGATTTTCATCTGGATTTACGCGCAGTTCGTTATAGAACATATAGTGCCAAATCTGTTCCATGTCATCCCAGTTTGTAACGATTCCACGTTCTACTGGGTACTTCAATGTGAGCAAACCTCTTTTCTGCTGTACATCATTGCCAATATTACGATCCTTTAGTCCCATACAATCTAATATACCCTGAAATATTTTGATTTATAAAAAAAGATAGACATTTATAAATGGAAAATAATTTCAAACATGCTCAGGTCAATTGATGAGGATTGTGACGCCACATTTATTTGATTGACCCAAATCGACAATGACTTTAATTTCAAGTTTTCTAATTGAAATAAAAAAATATAACTTTAAAATAAAGAAGAAGCGTTTGCTTGTTATGATAGAAATCTGAACCTTTCTGAAACATTGTAAATTTGGATTTGTCATAAATCGGGTAGCACGTTTTCTTTCTAGAATCTCTCAAGGTAATATCAACCCAATAGTATCTGAAGCGTTGTTAATTTCTGAAGGATTGGACAAAAATATCCCTGGTTAACTTTTGCCCAAAATGCCTTAAATGACTTTACTATTTCATCAGAGGAAATAAAGAAAACTTTCTTTCCTAAAACAGAAAAAAAAGAAAGAAATAAAAAGGAAATGTCAATTTCATTTTAAGAATTATTATATAGGTTATATATATATATATATATATATATATATATATATATATATATATATATATATATATATATATATATATCATGGATGATAGCAAGCTATTTCTCTACAGCAATATTGCAACCTCATTTAAAAAGAAAATATATATATATATATATATATATATATATATATATATATATATATATATATATATATATTATATATATATATATATATATATATATATATATATATATATATATATATAACAACCCTTGTGAGACAAAGAATATAACAAAATTTCGAATACGTGATCACTAGCACTTAGAGATAGAGAAGGGGGGTGGGGCATAAAAAGATTCCAAGAGAAGAACACTTTTGTAAAGTCATAAAGTTATAGAATCTGAACTTTTTTTCCTCCATTGTAAAATGAACATTTTGCAGATTTTTTTTACAAGACTGCAAATCACATATTCATAATTTTGAAAATAAAACTTATAGTTGTAAACTTAGAGATATTCAGAGTAACGATTCTGATTCTCTTTTGTAAAGCTAAGGCTCCTTTATTGAAGCGTCAGCTGAAGAAAATAAGCCTAGCAGGAACTTAAAAGATGTCTGATATCTTTATTTCTTTTATAATTTTTTTATGTTAACATATCTTTTATGGTTTAGTTCTATTGCAACAAACCAATTACATTTTGTTTGTTATATGGTTTATATGCAATAGAACAATTTCGAATTTGAATATAATATACAATTATTTACTGCGATATCAGAGACAGACAAAAGGCTACCAAACGGAACTTATACTGTTTTATAATACGTCCAAACAAACAAACAAACAAAAAAAAAAAAAAAACAAAAACAAAAACAAAAACAAATAAAAAAATAAAAAATTACTTTAAATAACTGGTAAATGTATTTGTATTTTTATAACCAACACGACATTAAAACTTTTTTTTTACTTTTTGTATGCAACACATAACATACTTTAGATACATCAAATTTAATAAAGCTGTCACTTTAACGAGGATGTTGTAGTGCGTTGTTTAAGGGGGGTTAAAGTAGATAGCAGGTTTTGTGGTATTTTAATTAATAAACCTTTTTTTTATTTATTTATTATTATTTCATTGCCACTAGATATGTTTTTAACACAGAAAAACATAAAAATAATTATTTTAAAAATCTGTGAATCAGCAGTTTAAGTTCTCCGCGGCAAAAAAGTTTTGTCCTGTAAAAGTTGAACAAAAATTATCTATACAAATCGATGGACAAGAATTCATTTTAGTAAGTGTAGGCTTTAATTTTCCTAACATATACAAACTTTTTAAAAAATGAAACATTAAACGATAGATTGGTAATGTTCATTTTTTTGTATTCTGCAACTATTTTTAGACAATGTTAGTTGTGTATTGTTTATCGATTGTTTATAAAGAACAATATTCGCTTTTATTCCTATTGAAGAGATTTTTTGTGGCCATGTTTTCATGCCTAGTTGCGTTTTGGATCGATAGATTCTGAATGTTAAGCCGTGTTAACACAATTTAGAGTTAAATAAATCATCATTCAAGAACTCTAAAATCTTCTCACATCTGTTATTTATACTCTAAAACCCATGTACTACTAAAAACAAAGCAAATGGTGAATAATTTTGGGAATACGATGTTAATTTGTAACCAAAAACACCACTTTACCGGGCGGTATAAACCTTTCCGTTTTTGACATGTATTTCACCAATTTCCTTTATAGAGAAATGTATTTATGCACATCTGAGGGATTTCAGTTACGACTAAACTCATTTAAGTAAAAAATACCGAACTTAATTCAAGTTAATTGGATTTTCTATTAAAAGTTTTGCATAATTCACTTTCACAAAAACAGTGACAAAAACAATTTTCGATTTTTTGCTCATGTTATGGTAACTTTAAATTATTTTGCCGAGGAGGAAACAAACAATTCATTAACTGATTAAATTCTTAATTATTAGTTGTATAATGTTAGTTTTCATGAGATATGGTATACCTCATTTCGTGGTCTTCCCACATGTAACACGGAACTACGTGTACTATCATTGCAATATAGGCGCCGCATTAGTTCATAGGTGACAATCATTTATTGTGAATTTTGCTCTTCAGAATAACGGGTAATAATAGTGAGAAAATGACTGATGACACTTTCATTTTTTTCATAGTAACAATTTTGAGATGCCTTTATTATGTTTCATATACACGTAGGTACGTTAGGCTAAAATTAATTTGCATTTGGCCTCAAGTCGATGTTGGATAAAGAGGTCTCCCACAGGTGTTCCCTTGATTCTTGGCATTTTTCCTATAGGCGGCCGCGGATCGCTCGGCTTTTTGAGACTCATTCATTCAATTATATTTATATCCGGCGATTGTGCAGGCCAGCTCATTGTATCTATTTGATTCCTATGAATATATTCCTGGGTTGACATGGCGCGGTGTGCTGGGGCATTGTCATCTTGACAAATGTAGCCTCACATCGGAAAATGTCTGGCTATAACCGGCAATAAATTGTCCTCTAACACTAACTGGTATGTTGCAGCATTAATACTTCCATTTACAGTGGCTAAAGTTCCGACACCATACCAGGTAATGCAACCCCATATCATCACTTCACATCGGGGGCGTGTCTCACGTGGGGGTTCTAGGTCGGGCCTCCATCCTTCACCTCTTTTTCTCCATACATAAACTCTCTCGTCCGTCCCAATTGTAACTTTGCTCTCATCCGAAAATATAATTTTTTTCCAATAATTTTCCACAGTCAAAAATCATTTTTGGCATCACCAGTGCATTCGTTTTTTACGGTTATAATCTTTCTTACCACCAACCTCTTCCGAGCTACCTTTCTATAGAAGCCATTTTTATGAAGATGAAACTGTAAGGTACTTTTAGCAACTTAATTAGCTCTATTGTCATAAAATTTAAAAGTATTGTCTTGTAACGTGTCCTTTCTATTAGATTTTACCATTCTTTCTAAGATTCGATAATTCGCTTTGTCACTGAAATCGAGGTTGATTTTCTATTGATTCACGTTGTCCGAATCGATGTAAAAAATTCCCAATTGTTGATCTTGGTTTTTCCAACATATTACTTATATCTCTAATTGTATATCCCTCAGAATATAATTTTTTATGACTTCTTAGATCTCCGGGCTCATCTCTTTTCCTCGTCTACCCATGTTGAAAAACGATGCCTCAATCAATGTAAACAAACAGACGACAACAAAAACGCGTGCGATATGACGTCACGTAATCTGACATCACTATGAATAAATTTTATTGCGATAATTGACCTAATTAATAAGTATAACGGTAAAAAGTAGGACGCGAAACGTATAAATAGAAAACCGGCAGCCATCTTGTCCCAATACTTTTTGCACGTCTCTGTAGATTCTATTCTCCATTATTAACCTACAATTTTCTCATTCTTTGAATATTATGGACGTAAATGCCTCTTTGAACCATATAGAAACCATATTACCATATATACCGTTAGTATGTAGCACATGGTATATTCAGGACAGTAAACCATATATTGTATGCAATATCAGTGCTTTTCAAGAGTCCAAATTTCCTCAGATCCTAATACACTTTAAGCTTGGCAGTTGTGTGTAGGGTTCTCCTGCGTATTCTTGTACCAGCTTGCCCCCATTTGTATCTGATTTGCAGCATTTACTCAGGCAAAAGCTACAATGTCAAATCGTACTAAAAATAAATTTACTGGTTACTGTCGAAAAGTCTATTTCTATCCATATCAAAAATGATTTATAAATAAATTTGTATACACCCTTGATTAATGAAAATAGGAAATAACTTATCAAGAAATATTTACAATCGCGAGTATTTCGCCTTCGATGAATACATTGCAATGAGTATTATTATTATCGTTGAAATAAGACTCGTGCAAATCATATATGTGCAAATAGTCCGGCCTGGATGATGTGAATTAATACGCGTAACGTAATAATGATAGTTCTAAGCTAAAATAGATTCATTCATAAATTAACCAAATGGTTTTGTTTACAAACGCAGCTCGGCGAATGTCTAGTTTAAATGACTCAAAATAAATAAAATACAATCTATAAAAAAAATGGAAAATTTGCTTTTCGTAAATTTTTACCTGATATTAGTATAAAACAAGCCAAATGTTTTCAACGGCACATTACGTGCAACCTCTATGAGCAATGCCGGTTTTGAAACGAAACTAAGATGTTACAGGGATTACTCTACAGCTCAAAAACAGTCAATGAGTGCTACTTTGTCCGCCGCAGTTAATGCTAGTCAAAATTCGGAACCTTTGTGTAATACAGCAAGTTCAAATACCGCGCCAGTGGTAACTTATCGCAGACAATTGATATTTCAAATACTTTGTCCTCCCTTCATTCTGGCTTGTTAACTAACGCTTCTTTTACTAATTGTACATTTAACTTCAAATTTTGAATATAATATCAAATAAATTTAAACTGTTAAATAATAATAAAAAATAATAATAATAACAGACTGTATTTCGTCGTTGTTTTTGTTGACATTTTACTAAATCAGCCGCTCACATGAAAGACAAATATGATTGGCCGAGTTTTGGGTGTTTTATCAATTGGATTGAACCAGTAGATATACCGGAACAAAAGTAGAAACTGACGAAGGTAGTTAATTAATTAATTAATTAATTAATTAATTAATTAATTAATTAATTAATTAATTAATTTATTTATTTATTTATTTATTTATTTATTTATTTATTTATTTATTTATTGTTTCAAATGCCACAGTTAATGATTGTAAATATAAATAAGGAAACACACCTTGCCGTATGTCATCGCTGTTGAATAATACTGGACTATCGCAAATCATAATCATGAACGTCTTATCATTACATGTATTATTTTTAATTGCTCATCAATTGTAAATTAATAGACTATATTTGTACTGTTAAACTTGACATGCATGTAAATATAACCATTGTACCTCTTGTACTACCTCTGGTGGTTTTGAGTGAAATAAATAAACTTGAACTACATATACTTTACATTTCTCACTACATCCCAATTCCAATCAGAAATCTTTTATATGATAAAGGGGCCTCAGTGACCGAGTGTTCTAAGACCGCTAGGTTAGAATTCCAAATCCTAGCGTGAGAGTTTGTCGGTACGCTTTCCAAAAAGCGGCGGTTTTCTCCTGGCAATCCGGTTTCCTCTGCTATCTCTGATATAGGTGAAAAATTCTTGATCGAGGCGCGGAACACCATTACTCAAGTCAAATCAATTTTATATGAGAAAGTGAGTCGGGTTCAATTATTAAAGATAGATAGTTCTGTTTTTGCACCCCGGTTTCCTCCACCATCCTAAAACTAACCACCCCAATATATGTCATGAAGGAATTCATTGGGGCGTAAAACACCCTTTCTTTGCTATTTACTTTAGGGGAGCCTTTTAAGAAATTAGCTTAAGTTTTAGTCGATCATGGTCTTACTTCCCCTTTCGTTTTGAAATACATGTATGTTCACAATATTTAATCAATGAAACATTTACATACACTTAATAGAACTAAATTATTTATTTACCATAATGGATATAACGAGTTTACATATACAGTTATTAATACCAATTTAAATTTTTAGAACGGAGAACAATTGCTTAAACTATATATATTGATGTATTACTGGAGCCATCATCCATAGCAACCTTTGCCAGATTACCTGGTCTTAGAAGCAGTATTGACAAACGTTCTCAATATACACTGCAGCGATTGGTAGGCCGGACGTCGTGTAAACTAGCAATACTGTCACCATTCAATATCCTACCTGACGAAGATAAATAAATTATACCAAAATCGATGATTCCTATTGAGCTTTATAATATTTCAGTATTTCAAGGTATAGTTGTACACGTTGATGTCACATTTAAAATCGTAGATACAGGTAGGTTGAAGTTTTAATTCGGATACACAATCCATCTACTTGTACTAATGCATTACTGTGATAAACAGAGCCATCTTAGTTTGTTATCATACCTGTAATGGGACAATTCAGTGACTAAAGATTGAAAAAATAAGTGTATAACTGACAGTCGAATAGTTTTTGATATTCATAAACGTTTTACTCTAGAAGTTCCTTAAATAGAGATTTTGTAATTAAAGCAGAAATATGGAAGAATTACTGAAAAACGCAGCCGTAAAACAGAAGATTAAAAGCCTGTCTGCTCATATGCGGGTAAGTCTTATTTATTTATTTATTTATTTATTTATTTATTTATTTATTTATTTATTTATTTATTTATTTATTATTTATTTAGTTGTTGTTGTTGTTGTTGTTGTTCTTCTTCTTCTTCTTGTGATGTTGTCATCAATTTTTCAGATATTCGTAATGAGAGCAAGGTTATTAATCTCTAGAACAAGTTCATTTGTGCGTGTGATGTTCGAAAGTGTTTTATGCTCAGTCGTGTACTCGCGTTCAGGGCGAGCTTTAAGGTAAGGTGCTACCGAGTCAGTATGCCGCAGATAAGCATACCACTCCCCATTCCATTATCTTGGCACCGGGAGAACCAGTCTATACTCTATCCCCCTAATGCCGAGCGCCAGGCGAGAAAGTAATATATCAAATTTTGAAGTTTAATGTATGACCCGGCCGACGGTCGAACCCACGACCTACCGCTCTCGAGGCGGACGCTCTACCGATGAGCCCGCATTTGATGAATAAATCTTAATCAATGTCCTTAATCATTTTGTCATGTTAAGGTAAGATATAGTGTTGTTTAACGTGCATATGCTATCTCTAACTTGCCGATGATTTAACTAGATAAGATTTTTGGATTCAGTGTTAAAATGGCTCATATTCAACTTCTACACATACAACGGATTTCAAATATTAAAATGAGGTGTTGTGATAAGACTTAGTTTTCTGTGGATTTCAAGTATCACCTAAAAAGAGAGTTGTGCTTGGACTTTATTTATTTGGAAAGAGGTATTGCTAATTTTATGTGTGACGTTTAATGTTTTTCAAGGCACTTACATGAGGATTCCGTGGTTAGTAAATAGACCAGGAACATGACGTTTTGTACATAATTTCATTTGTGTAAACTTTTTTGTATAAGTACAGAACACTGATATGTTATCTTCGATTTCCATCTCTGTACGATATACAGAAAACTCGGAAATGATAATGAATTAACATCAGTGATATCACACTTTACGAAGTTAGCAATCACAGATGATAAATTATCATCGTTTTTACAAGCCAGAGACAATACATGTTTTATATAGGGGGTTTAATTGGCCTTTACTCTACTTAAAACAAGAGATCGGCTCAATGGTCTGGAAAATGTTATATGGCAAGAGTCAGGGCTTTGCATTACAGTGGCAAGATATTTAGTATATACACGTACAAGTATTTCTTGGTTAACCTTATTATCAAGTTTCACTTTCATACTCCTACATTTTACGACGAGGATGACGACGATTGACGACGACCACATAACTACTATGTCTTGTATAATTCCTGAAGATAAAGACGAGACTCTTACATATAGAGAAATTGCGCACCCTGTCCTCTAGCAATACCCCGTCATTCTAAACAGAAACATCATAAATTATGAAACCAGATTTTTTAATATCAATAAAGGTATCGGATGGATGTATTTGGATCTCATCGTTTTGGTCTTTATTAATTGTGAATGGATACTTGAATAAAATTTGCAGCCCAAAACTCGAAAACCATGTTGCACATCACATTTCATACGGCATTATTCAGTAATATAGGGTTATTGAACTGATATTGTGAAATATTGTCCCGAGTTGACTCGTGCAAAAGTCTTGTCTAGTCACAATATCAGTTGAATAACCCTTTTATTATATGGTAATTTTTTTCATTTGCTTCCCACTTATATTTCATCTAAAAACACCATTTTTTGTCTCAAAATACAACAATATTGCACTAGTTCTTATATATTGATAACAACAACAATTAGTTACAAAATTGCCAATTACTTCTTGTTTTGAAAACAATTTCGGTATGTTAAAGTTTTTGCAGGTAACTTTATTTATGATGTTGGTATCAAATCCGGCAGGGCACTATTATACATATACTATCTGTATTTTATGAAATTATTTCTCAGAAGGAATTTTGTTGGATTTTTTTAAAAAAAAAGCATTATAGCACAGATTTAATGAAATACGACAATTTGCGTGAAATGAATTAGGGTAGGCTTAATATAAAATAAGCAAAACAAATATGTTACTTGTAGATGACACTTTATATCACAAATAATTAGGAAACTATTCGCGAATATGTACCTCTCTATTAACTCCGCTTTCTCTCGCACCGCGATTTTTAAGTTCTTCTTTGAGTGCAGAAAGATCCCACGATCCATAATCACCGAAGTTGCTAGCCGTCCTCACATTCAATATTATAATACAGCCTACGTTACGTACGTCAATATGGCGGTCGCAACAAGCTAGGACCGGATCGATTCGTACGCCACCTGTATTCAGGGGGACATAACCCACTATATAAAACGACAAATGTTTCCCATTAACATTAGCCTTTAAAGGGCATTACATATAAAAATTATTTTTGAAAATCTTTTTTCCATAATTTTGTCCATTTATTATAAGCATTTACCGGTCGGATAGGCTTATTAGGGATTTCCAGCGTTGAGATACTGTCTGATATCCTTGGGAATCATTTACCGAGTCAATAATATCCATGGCATTCTCAAATCTAAAAGACATGATTGCTTTTTTATCATCGGGAATATAAGATCTTCGTCTGGATTCGGGTTTTATCATTGCGCGTCGGCACAAATCGGGGAAACTCGGGATGTATTCAGCTGGTTTAACTTGCTGTCTGTCAGTAAAACATTTATCATCTTTATTTACAATGTCCATTGACTGAAATACCCGGATGACATTCACTGTTGTCCTAACGTTACGTACTGTGTCCCAAGTTCGGTGTGTTTTGTTTTTGTATTCCACATGTTGTATTTCTGGAGTTTTAGGTCTGTCTAAGAACAGTTTAGATGCTGGATACAGTGTTTGATATTTCCTCATATGTCTTATCTTCATATCCTTTCATTAGAGCTAACTGAGCCTCAGGAGAAAGTAAAGATGAAAAACGAATAGTCTTCGGACATCCATTCTTTTGATAATCCAACAGATAAGACTCTTCCTCGCGATTTTTTAAAAACATATTTTTCACTCTTATAAGGTTTTTGACTTTCTTCTCTGCTAAGTTAGGTCCATCAGTTCCTCGTAGAGCCATTCTACCATATTCTGACACTCCAAGTTTAGAAACAGTATTTAGAGATAGACGACGCTGTCCAGAAAATGGTCGTCTCATATTCGATCCAAAATTTTTACTAATGCGTCGTTGATTAGGACTTTTTTCTCTTTCTTTGTTGGAACTGAAGTAGAATCCCAAATCATTGTGGCAATTTTTACTACGTTCCAATGTGTCTAATGACTTTTTCTCAAACAATCTACCATTGTGATTTTCAGCAGTGAGAGTGAGAGACATTTTTCTCGACAATAAGTTCTTACACTTCTAACCTGGAATTGGCCTTCCCGTCTGTGAATTGTGTCTAATTTGTCAATTTTGTAAATCTATCAGATATTTTGAATTTTAACGTTAAAATGTCGATCATACACCCGGTCCTAAAACTTACATAAGCAAACACGATCATTTATACATGATTGGATATGAATTAACCTTGCCTGTTCTATGGATCTTGTTTACACTTGAATTTAATTAAAAGTCTTTTTTTCTAAGCCCGTTATTGCATCTTTAATCTCATGGACACTAATTATTGCTATTATTATTAATTTGGTTATGTGATATTTTTGACTATGTAATAGGACAGGTAATACTATTAAATATATCGTCACTGAAGTGTTATACAGCTATTTATTGTTGGATGTTCAGAAAGTCCAAAAATGCAATGTATATCGAAATCAGACCTATGTGTCTTTCTCAGCGAATTTCAATAAAAACCAACATCTATTTTTGTGCAATTTCAACTTTTTTATTATGTTATACATTGCTTTAAAATTTGATTATTAAAAATAATTTAAAATTAATTATTTCTAAAAATTTTTGACTTGATATTATAATACACACGTATATTAAATATCCATAAACACACGTTCATGCTCTCATTCAAATTGAAAATAATTATCACTAAAAATTACGATCAGTAGCAATGTCTGTTTATAATGATTTCCAAATTTGACCGCGAATTTTGCTAAAATTTATTTATTTATTTATTTATTTACTAATATTAATATTATTATTATTATTATTATTATTATTATTATATTTAGGTAAAGTTATATCCACAACCACGAAAATCATGCACAGAAAGTACTAATTAGTTGGTTTATCTTTTTAATCCCTATCCTTCATTTAGATTATTGAGAGATTTTGCATTGTTATAGTAATCTAAAACAAAGGACCTAATTACGTTCTGAAGTCTTTATAAACACGCTAATTATAAATTATTGAAAATCAACTCGTCTTAACCAAATTTCGGGGTCATATTTAGAATAAACATTAAATCTGTATTTTGCATTTTTTCAAAGGAAAATAATAAAATAAAAAAACATATTAACATATACAAGGATATGGTCATACTTAAAAAAGATAAACATTATTCTGATATAAAAAACAACTCATTACGGACTCTATTAGAGAGAGAGAGAGAGA
Source organism: Tegillarca granosa (assembly GCA_029721355.1). Taxonomy (NCBI): domain Eukaryota; kingdom Metazoa; phylum Mollusca; class Bivalvia; order Arcoida; family Arcidae; genus Tegillarca; species Tegillarca granosa. Next base: position 35,742,763 of record CM056598.1, on the reverse strand, counting down.
GAGAGAGAGAGAGAGAGAGAGAGAGAGAGAGAGAGAGAGAGAGAGAGAGAGTTGCTTAACATCCCAGTCCAAATTTGTGTAAACTCATTTTTTGGATCAAGTTATTTATGTAATCGTAAATGTAGAGTTGTAATCAAGAATAGTGTATCTAGTTGGTTAAATATTAATGCTGGTGTTCCACGGGGATCCATATTAAGTCCCATATTATTTTTAATATATATTAATGATATTATAAAGGTTATAATGTGTTTATTTGCACACGACATTACTCTTTATTGAATAGTCGACGACCTAACCCAATCATCCCTTATGCTTAATGATTTAATAAGTGGTTAAAAAATGGTTAGTCTCTTTTAATCCCCCAAAAACAAAATCAGTGATTTTTTTTTTCAGAAAAAAAAAAAATAGAAAACCATTCCATCTCTGCCTTCATATGAATAATACATTTGTTCAAGAAGCCGAAGAACAAAATCACTTGGTTCACTTTTTACTTCCGAGTCATCATGGGATATTTATGTTGAAAATATGTTTAAAAAGCTCATTTAAGACTGTCGATTTTAAGAAAATATACGTTTATTTGAGTATTTAGTTACTAGATCTTATACATAACTTTGTACGAACAACTGCAGCCAATTTTGCATGTGTTGTAGGGTACTTTGATATATCCACAAATACCACATATAGACCACGGTTAAAGGGCATTGAACGGATTGATAATATACCGACCCGAGCTTCAAAGATGTCAATTCAATCAATAGGGAAATATAAGACCTTAGTATCCATTGATTTATTTGATGCTTAAATCTCCAATGAAACGAACGACTACAAAGACTTGAAAGTCAATCTATTGTACTTCTTAGATTGTACGGGAGCTTGTGCGTATCTATTACAACTTCTGTTGATTTTGTGCGACAGCCCACATTTCCAATAGTTATGTTGCATTTTTCCCTTTAGATCTCCATTTACATTTTTATTTGGTAGACGTAATGTTTAAAGCTGCATTGAGTTTTTAAATTTTCTTTTTTTTTAAATAGATAACTTCTAATCACGTTCCGTGAGATCCATTTTCTAGAATTTCACTCCTATTAGCTGTAAACAAACGGAATCCTGTAACGGGTTGGTCACTTGTTTAACGATGTAATTTATTGTAAGTTTGGATCATGCACACTGATGTACAGGAACTCGAATGGTTCAAAGGGGGAACATGACTAAATTGCTTTAATTGTCCGTCATTAATATCCAAATGTATTCGCAATGATGTTATTTATCGCTTACAAAGTCAGAAATGACAAATTTAATGAAATTCTGTGTTTAATTTATCGTACTTCAACGTTTTGTAAGTTTAAATGACCCGTTTTTTATGACATAACCATGTTCTAAAATTAGATCTCACAAGCTACATCTCGCTGGGAAATAACTGCAATTTCTATATTTATTCGAGCTTTATCGTTGAACCAAATGTAACATTGCTCAGAAGAAACATCTTTAAGTAGATCAGCACTGTTTTAATTTTTTCCTAGGAAAACGTAATGCAGCTTTAAAGCTCTTGGTAATCTACTGCAGAGACTCCAACTGCATCTTACGTCCGCCTCAAGTCTGGAGAGAACATACCGAGATCAGTGTTTATGTTATCTCCAGGAAATTTGGATTCTTTCACAATTCGATAAGTGACTGCCTCCATAAAAAGTAAAATTTAGTAAATAACTTTAAGTTACTTCAAAAAATTACTTCAGGAATCTTAACTTCACGACTTTTTTTCATTTCTCAAGTCTCCAGAATTTGGGATCTTTATATATATATATATATATATATATATATATATATATATATATATATATATATATATATATATATATATATATATATATATATATATATATATGAGATGTGCACTTTACCACTTTACTCTGTGGAATATTTTGTGAACTTTTCCCACAATTTGAGCAAATTTAAAAACTAAAAAAATTAAAAAAAAAATTAAAAAACCGGGCTATGTAAGTCTTTGACCTATTTTCATTCTTTAAAAATCGTTTTATTTTCATTAGGATCTGAATTTATTCTTTTGAAATATATTAAAATAAAACAATATCTGTACTTAACGATATCGATTTAGTTTCATAAGCAAATTTATTCTTTTCAATAAAACACAAAGTATACTCAGGCACATACAGACTTACTGTTATACGTGGTCATGTGTTACACTAATATAAAATCAAAGGACCGTTGGAACTGAGATAGACCACGTACACAGTTACTATGCAATGAATTTATAGGATTATTTAATTATTATTATTAGTTCATAACACTTGTCGACTAGACGCCATATATTGGGTTTTAAAACCTGCTGAAAATAGCATTGATCATGGGTAGACATCAACCATGCTTCCTCTGCTTTATTTATTTATATTGGTGTTTGCCATTGGTTCCTTTGCTACCTCCACGTTCGCTATATCTGGTTATACAGTTAACTTGATCCTATACAACTAGTATAAGCCAACTGCTTCTTAAATCGCGTCTGTATCTGATAATAAGGTTCCAAACGTCATTTTGTCACTTGCAATAGTGGTTAACAAGAAACATATACATATCATCTAGTCGATTGCAATACTTATATATGTATCGCTTTGACTGATTATACATCAAACAGGACATTGTAGGTTATTGTGCATATTTAAAAAAAAAAAAATTGTTTTAGGCCTTGTCTTTATCATTTCTTATTCTTAATTTATGTATATAGGAAAAACATAAGTACATACTTAAACTGATTAAGCGTCCCGTCCCGTCTTAAGCCAGGTTTTCTTTTTTTTTTTTTTTCTCGTATTTTCTTCATATTTTGGAACACTCTCAAAAAAGGCAACTGTTATCACGTTTTACGAATTTAGATATCATAATTAATCGTCAAGTTCTAATAGTCTAGATGCATTATGGTCTGGAATTTAAAGCAAGACAAAATCAACACATTAATTAGAAAAAAATTAAATAATTTTAAGCTTATGTTAACTGCACCTTATGTACGACCACATCGTAAGCCATATTGACTTGTATTATCAAGATGTCAGATCACAACAAGTTACATTCTGTAGATATTAACAATTCAACCGATTTAATAGATATTGGAATTGCATGTCATTTATTTACAGTTAATATATCTACTTATTATATATTTATAATTTCATTTATTTAAGTATGGGAAATCCATCAGTTTTTTGCTCAACGGGTAACAACAGTGTTTATGATACAGTGAAGTTGTCGTCTAAAACCACTAGACTGAACAGAACAAAATTCGGTAACGAACATGCTTAATTGAAGCATATTTAAAAAGCATATATTGTTTTTGACATGTTCGTTCGAAACAAATCCAGCCGCTATTACTAGAATGGTAAAAAGAGAAACATAGTTTTATATAGCCTTGACATATTTAATCATATATAAGTTTCAAAGAATAAAGTATCATTTTCAGTCGTGTCTTTCCGTTCTAGAACAACTGAGCAAAATTGATTGATAATTGGTTTGAGAGATTTTTAGACGGTACAAATTTTGTGTCCGACATGGTTTTCCGAAAACCAAGTGCAAATAAACTGCCAGTCAAGCAATACAGATCTTGCATGAACCACACGTTAAATAAGTCTGTTTGTTGAAAATTCTAATAGTACTGAAACTACATCACTTGGAACCTTTTCAATATGATTTTATCATACAATCAAATGCATTTTTGATCACTTGGAATTTAAATTAAAACAGGAACCCCCTCTCTCTCCTTATGTGTGTGTGTGTGTGTGTGTGTGTGTGTGTGTGTGTGTGTTTTCTCGCAATACGTTTACTGAATCTTTGCACAACGTGCTTCTTTCAAATTGTTATGGAAAATAAATTAAAAGTAGAATATGACTGTGATTTTTCAAATGCATTATTTTATTTCATTAAAAGATCAAACTAGCACAAGTTAATCTCTTCTCCAATTTCTCAGTGTCAGAGTAATTCTAAACACAATCATGCCTGAAGAATAATCAAAAAATTTTAATTTCTATCAATCAATATTCCACCCTAAATTTCATCATTTGTTCATGATATGACACAGCTATTTTATCGGTTGACAACTCAATATAGTTTGTTATTGTTTTATTGTTCTGGTTATAAAAACAACAATATGGTAATTACGATATCGATTTACTCCCTTCTATATCTCGAAGTTTTATTATATGTATTATATTTCAGGTTATCAAACAATCATTATATTTTATGTCTTTTTTTTTTTTTTTGATCCATGTATCAATAATGTTGAATATACGAGTCAAAGCCAAATTTAAAAAAATGCATGGGCCGAAAACGTGAATTATTACTAAAATGTTTAGTTGATTATTTTTTTGCTGTGTTAATGAAATATAATCAAATCGGTATCTAGAAATTAAAAGTGCTTTCAGTTTGCAAAACAACCGAAACACGAAACTTCGCTACAACTTGTCGCCTTTAACAAAGGCACACACTTTTAATCAAGTTTTGAATGGCTTTAGCAGAAATAATTTTGTAGCTAAATCCTAATTGAAATATTTGACGGTTTTGAGAATCATTTGCTTGTACCTTTTGCCTATTAGCTGTTTCAATCACAGAACAAAGTGTTTCTTTTTTCTTTTCTGTTCTCTTTCTTTTCTTATGGTGGCTTATTTCTGACATCGACATAATTTTAGTCGACTTAGCATTCTCTCAACATGTCGACTTAATATCTTGACAAGTCAACATAATATCATGAAAAGTTGTGATACCAAAATAAAAGTTAAGATAAGTAACACGACATGCCGCGATACTTATGTTGACCAATCGTGATAACTATCTCGATATCGCGAATTATTTTATCTCGGCATGTTGTGTTATTTTTCTCTATATGGTGGCTTATTTCTGACATCGACATAAGTTTAGTCGACATAAAATTACATGTATGTCGACATGTCGACTAAGTTTCTTGACAAATCAAGATATTATCATTTAAAGTTGTGATGTATGGTGGCTTATTTCTGACATCGACATAATTTTAGTCGACATAAAATTATCTCGACATGTCGACTTATTATCTTGGCAAGTCAAGATATTATCATGGAAAGTTGTGATACCAAAATAAAAAGTTGAGATAAGTAACACGACATGCCGCGATACTTATGTTGACCTGTCGTAATAATTATCTCGATATCTCGACTTATTTTTATCGCGGCAAGTCGTGTTACTTATCTCAACTTTTTATTTTAGTATCACAACTTTCCATGATAATATCTCGACATGTTGAGATAATTTTATGTCGACTTAAATTATGTCGATGTCAGAAATAAGCCACCATATCGATGTCAGAAATAAGCCACCATATGGTATCACAACTTTTTATGATATTATCTCGACTTGTCAAGATATCAAGTCAACATGTTGAGATAATTCTATGTCGACTAAACTTATGTCGATGTCAGAAATAAGTCACCATATATCTCAACTTTTTGTTTTGGTATCACAACTTTTCATGATATTATCTCGACTTGTCAAGATATTAAGTCGAGATGTTGAGATAATTCTATGTCGACTAAAATTAATGTCGATGTCAGAAATAAGCCACCATAGTTTTTTAACGTTTTTGAGAATTTTTTAGCTTGAACTTTTCGCTCATTAGTTGATGTTTCCGTTACTAATAATTAAGAATAGAACATGGTGGTTTTTTTTTTTTTTTTTTTTTTTTTTTTTTTTTTTTTTCAAATTTCCATTCTCTTTTTTAAATATACTTTCTGGCCTTGATACGTAGTTTTTTTCAATTGAGATGGAAAGAAAAACTATTCGATGATATTGAAAAGAGCAAGAATGGGCTGGTGACAGACCGATAGTAAGCTTGTCACATTAGGTTCTAAGATTTTGCTTTTTACGTTAGACGGAAGAAGAGAAGGAACGATATCATTGGAACATTATCCTTAACATAATGTAAAATCTAAATTGGCAAATTATAAGATTCAAAATATTTAAAGAGATTTTGAAATACTAGTACATTCCAACGAAACAAAAATCTGAATAGGGAAAAATCATCTTAATGTTATATAAAAGTATTATCCGATTGCGATATAACTGACGTCAATATTAAACCCGGAGTAGAAAAAAACAACATGTAATTTCAAAAACATTTTCGACAATAAGCAAGCGTAATGGATTTTTCCCGGAATTTATCCGTGAATGGATTTTATTAGTGAACAGTTGATAAACAATAATTGTGTTCGGTTGTTACCAATGGACAATGTAAGAACAATAATTGCTTTCGATACAAAAGAGTAAATCAATGAATCTTATCCATTAAAATCACGATAAGTAGGCTATGGAATTATATATATTTTTTTTCTTTTTAAGATGTCAAAGCCGTTGTTGCTAAGTTGAAACACCGGCACGCTTCTTCCTCATCATCACGGACAACAGATCGATTCACCTGTATTTATTATGTATAAAGTGTTAGCAATACAAATTAAGGTGTAACGTTAGTTGATTTTTAATTGGTTTTTTAATCATATCAAATGGGTTACAATATTTAGTTGATAGAATCATGTTTAAGTTATAGATGTAAAAGGTTAAATTGCCTTGTATCTTAGTTTAGCTTTTATTTTAAAATTTATCTTAACGATTCAAACAGCTGAACAGAAATGTAATCAGATAAAAGCATATTTTAACACAAATGAAAAAAATTATAATACATGTAAATTATAAATCACACACACACACACACACACACACACACACACACACACACACACTATATATATATATATATATATATATATATATATATATATATATATATATATATATAACATTGTTACGTACAATTATTATTAATTAAAAACATCAGTGATCAAGCTTGATTAACTTTATAATCTAATCTGTTCATCAGAAGTGTTAATTTATACGATTTACTGGTTCCTGTCGAAGAATAGAAGTAGTAAACCGCTTGGTATTATTTCCAGACAATGGAAGCCTAGAGCTTAAACACCGCACGATAACATCGTTTTATGATGGAAAATTATTAAAATGAAGTGTTTTTATGGAACATTGAGTTCCAGGAAACCTATAGAATGTCAGATGAAAGTTGTAACAAGGGTAGTAAGATTATTAACAAACTCCCAGCAATAAAATGTTCATGACCAACTTCAATGTCTTTTTCAGGTTTAACTGTTATATATTTTAAAGTAAACATAGGATCAAGTAATCAAATACAGAAACATAGGAGGTTGTATTAAATGTCCATTATAATTTTGATTCTTGCACACCTTATTCATACAAGAATCGTCAGCTCATTTCTTGGTATAACAAGACATAAATGAACGATTTATGAATCACTGTTTAAATGGTTGGGTACCTGAAATCAGTTATTCGAAGCGTGCTTTCTTTGATCAATTGATAAGCCAAAATTGAATCTTGCATAATTTTTATATACATGTATAATGAAAATGTTAAAATGGATAGAATTTCATCAATCTATAGCACAATGTTATAATACTATCTACTTGTTGATTATGATATGTTGATTTGTGTTCCTCAATGATTAAACTAATCAAGCTTTGAACAACTGGTTCCTGAAATAGACTTTAATCACACTAATGAGCATATTGCTCTAATGACCGTCCGAAGTTGAAAATTGAATTCTAAGCTTTTAAATAAGAACTGAATAATCAGTGGTCCCAACATGTCTGAAAGTTTTTTCCTTGTTTGTCCGTTTATCATTGTTTTGTGCTGTATTGGTTACGATGACTGTTTCCAGTTACATGGTTTTCAGTCTAAATTTCTTTTTCTTAAATTTGCATAAGCCAGAACAACTTTTTAACATTTATAAAACGAAAAAAAAGACTTCAGCTACAATATACATTTACCACAGATTATGGATTCCATGCTTTGTCAGACCAGACACTTAATAGTATTCGATAAAGTTTTTTAAGAGTTAATGTCAAGACTTAAACATCTTAATCAATTTAGAGACCAGGGGTTTTTAATGCGTATGACTCAAACAGTTAACCAAAAATCTGACACACAAATGTTTTCCATAAAACAAACTTTTCAACGCTTTTGTTTTATAGCTTTTTATTCAGAACTTTATATTTGAAACATGTCCCTTTTTACTTTCATGTTTCTGTTTTTCAATTTCTCTAACAACGATATTTTGTTTGTATCTGCAGTTTTAAGCCAGTTAGCATATTATCTGAATTTCTTTTGGTTTTTTACATAATCTATAATTAAACTGTAATATTTGCAAGTATAGGGCAATGTCTAAGTTTCTTGTTTTACAACGTTTTTCAATGTGTTGTTTGAATGTTGAAGAATGCATTTCAGTCTGTGTAGTTGCATTTGTTGATTTTTTGCTAAATTTTGCTAAGTTTTGCTAAAGCAATCTCGATTCTTTTACATTTATTCAGAAACAACACAACCTGAAAAAGTTTTTTTTTTTTTTTTTTTTTTTTTTTTTTTTTTTTTTTTTTGATATTTTATTCAACTGACAGCTATATCCATGAATTGTTTATGTTTATACATTTATTCACAGCTTCGGGCCGTAAAATGATTGCTTACAAACAAACATTAAAGGAAATTGTCATTTCAAACCTTTTTTTTTGAATCATTATAGTAAACAAAAATCTCTACATAGCGAGTTCATAAATATTTATAAGTAGGCTTATGAAAATTCATTAATGGGTTTGGAAAAATTGATGCTTTGTTCATTTGAGAATGTTACGGGGTAGAAGAAAGATATGTATAAAGCCTAATATTGATTTGTGGTCACAATGGACAATTTTGATGGAATACACAACAAATTACATAATAAGCATTAGATATCAATTCTAAATTAAAAACGCTCAAATAAAATGAATGTTGTTGAAGCCATTGTTGTGTTGTACCTGGCGTGTATCGGCCTGCAACATTAACATCAGCCAAATTAAACCTGTGAAAACAATTCTTACATTAGTTAATGGTTAAAATCATTTTTGTAAAAAAAAATCGATCAATAATAATCTAAAACAACAAACTTTTTTATGTGTTCTGTTCTCTCTATAAGTACTGTCATATAAGCAACCGGTCTCACTCCTTTATTAAAGTTCACGTGTATAACTGAATTTGCCAGTTTTCAAAGTTTTTGCTTTTTTTTTTTTTTTTTTTTTTTTTTGGGGGGGGGGGGAGGTTGTGATTTGATTTGGACATGGACTGGTGTGTTTGTGTTTTATTATATTTACCTTGAAAATTGACCATTTCGCCATTATTCATAACTTTAAATAATCGTGACTTATTTTATAAAATTTTAGCTATTTGTTATCAACAATATAGGGTCCACATTTCATAATAATTTAATTTGCCGTGTGATATTCCCATTTCTCCAAGCTAGAGAGTCGTTGCGTTCATAGACTATGAATCACAAAAACCACATAATCCGTGCATAAATACATATAAAATGCAATACACAATCCGGAACTACAACATCATAGGTAAACAAATACGGCTGACACGGCTAAAAAGCTCATTTAACAGATTTTACACAGACGGTTAATAAAAACGTATGTATTTTTCAGAATATTAGATATATAATAATTATAATTTGAATATCAACAAAATAATGTATTGTTTTTTTTTTTTTTTTTTTTTTTTTTTTTTTTTTTTTTGACTAAATTTTGGTCGAAAATTATGTTCTCGGTCTAATATACACGTACACGTTCTTCGCCGTTGCATCTACTGGGCTACTCCTGATGTGCATGTGTTGTTATAAAAGGGAATTTTTTGAGTTTAAAATCATTTCATTTTTTTTAAATTTTTGACGACAATATAACAATTAAATTGTTTTAAAATGATGTTCATTTTAACACAGTTCAATTGTTAAATAAATTGACATTATACATGTTATATCTTCTTATAGTTTTATTATATAATTTTATGTTTACCGTCATTATAGTCTACGTCAGATTTACTTACTCGATTCTTTATCAAACCAGATAACTTACGGTATATAGGTACACAATACAAAATTTAAACATAAACATTAAGGTGGACAAATACATAAAAATATTACAATAAATACGTACATTTGTGAAAGATTGAGTAAGGCCGGATTACAAAATACAATTGCTTACACGAATTACGAATCACCCATTACGAGAAAATAATGTTCAAATCTATGTAATGAGGATCAACATTGATTGACTCTACTGTCAATATTCTTGGTATTTCCTTTGATGTTAGCTATCCACGGATATTACTTACGTAATATGACCATTTTTAAACGAATATATAGGGGATTTTGTTAACGACAAGATGGAGACTGGTAGACTGGTAGACTGGTCTGTCAATCGAGGCAAATTTAAATATTAGCAAATGTAAATATTATACATAAAGTGCAGAAATTGTATATAGAATTTCGACTTTTATTTTACATGAATTTAAATATATCAAATTATCAAACATCTTTACCGAAAAAGTAACCATGAATAAAGAATAAATATCAACAGTAGTGTTGAAAAATGTCACATGCTTCTTGTTATTTGTACTTAGAATTACAGTAAAATCTAACGAGTTGTTTTAAGTAAAAAAAAATTTAAAAAAGGAAGAAGAGAAGGTGGGGAATAAAAAACTGGAGAGAACCAGGAAATATATCAACTTAAAGTGTAAATTGAGTCTTAAAAGTCTTAAAAATTATTGAAATGAAAAGCCATTTTTTCATTCATTCATTCATTCATTCATTCATTCATTCATTCATTCATTTCATTTAAAAGTTTTATGCAGTAATCGCATACAAGAGCATAAAAGATAAACAGCAGACAAAGTCTTAAAATGCCCTTGGTAAAAAATAATGAAAAATAAATGAATAAATAAAACCCAGGTTAAAAAAAAAAACGAAAAGCTGTGGTCATTTTGTTAACAATGCTTTAACATAAGAACTTTATCATTACATCTTTCATGAAAACAAAGCAGAAAATTGCCTCTAGTTGCTTTTTCAAACAACTTAAACATAACCGAAACAAACAATATATTCCAGAGTTTTTGTTTAGTTAGATAGTCTTTTGTGTATTTAAATTGTACTATACAATAGGCAAAACTAAAGCTGATCAGACGTATACGTTCTTACTAACTGATCAGGTGCTTTTGTAGGAATGTACCAAAATAAAAAGGTACCGAACAATAGGTCAGGTGCTTTAGCAGGAATGTACCAAAATAGAACAGTACCGAACAATAGATCAGGTGCATAAGCCGGAATGTACCAAAATAGCACAGTATCGAACAATAGATCAGGTACTTTAGCAGGAATGTACCAAAATAGAACAGTACCAAACAATAGATCAGGTGCTTTAGCAGGAATGTACCAAAATAGAACAGTACCGAACAATAGATCAGGTGCATAAGCAGGAATGTACCAAAATAGAAAGGTACCAAACAATAGATCAGGTGAATAAGCCGGAATGTACCAAAATAAAAAAGTACCGAATAACTTATCACCAAAAATGTTATCAAACTCTCAATGAATAAGGAAAAAAAAAGTTTTTTAATTTGTTAAATAGTCAGTTTTCAATGTTTTTACTCTTGGGGGGGGGGGATTTGAACATGGACCAGTGTGTTTGTGCTTGATTAATTATTTAATTATGAAGTTTACTTTATAAATATTTTAATATCTAACGAGCAATGTTGATTATATTTTGTACCAAATGACGGAGTACCATTTTTAATTATAACATAACACGGTTTTTGTCATGGGGCATTAAAATACTCAAAATTGAAGCAATATCCTTCCTAAAATGTCGTTAAAAATTGAAGTTTGTAAATTTTCCAATATGTATCTGATAATTTGTTTATTTTTATTTCAATATTTGTGTTTTTAGAACAAATCAATGTCGTTTTACTTGTAGTTGAATATAATCAATAGATACCTTGAATTTATTTTCGTATCCGCTGACACAGTCATATGTTGAACTAGATATCGATTTTAGTTATTGTATTTGTTTTCTTTTGTCTTCCCAAAAAATGTACTTGCTTTATTAAAATACTTTTGGTACTTCAGCATTGATTGACTCAAAAAGAACCACAAAGGAAAAAGTCAGCTTGGTGTTTGCTATCAAAGGCTTTTGTAAAATCAATAAATGTGTGTCGATTTTATGCGTTGTCTTTATTTAGCTATTGGTATTTACAGTTTACATACATAAGTTAATATCATATTTATCTTACACGAAAACCAGTAGTTATAATGTTGAAAGAATTGTTTTCTAAAATAAAATCTGGTTAGGTATATGTATTATTTATCGTAAAACTGCTGATAAATTGATTGTTCGAGCAAAAAGAAAGCTTTTAAGGATTTTGAAAAAAATGACACGAGTAAATGTCTGTAGATATGTCCGCCTGAAAAATGTTCATTTCAAAACAGTTTATCGCTCCATTACTTTTAATATCTTTTTATTATTCAAACTGAAAATAAAATGAAAAATTTCCGGATCATTAACCATGAATAAAAACGTTTTATATTAATTACGGTAAATAAGATAGCATTATTCTATGAAACTAAATAAAGTTGCCATAGTTATCTACATTTGGTACTTTAGATCTTCATCAGTTCATTAACAATTCAAAATTTATCGTTACTTGAATGTAATTTGATTGTGGCAAATAAAAATATTGTGTGGAGCGGAGAAACTTTGCTCTATAACAGAAACTGGTCAATCTACGTCATAGTCAAAATTATTTTTATTTATATCGAAACGATCACTTTCGTTTCATCACAAAATGAGTATTCGTAAAAACCGTGAAAATTCTTTTAGAAAATCCGTATGCGAAAAGAGTACCCGTAAAACTTTTTTTCGGCAAGCAAACACCATCTTAAACTCGTTTACACTATGATCTGTCAGATGAAGATTCGAACGTAGACGGCGAGATGCCCTTTGATCCGTAAATACACTCGGTCACCGGTGCGATGCACTTGTCTTATATTGAAACCGAGTGATTTGATGGACATATCACAAACGAAATCGTAACAAAAGCTGTTCATCTAATTCGCTAATTTCACTGCTTAATGCTAAAGGCCAATGGGTGTTTACTCTTAACATTACTGTGCATTCTTTGTGATCAGATATAATTCGAAAAAATTCCGAAATGTTGATTTAAAGAAGAGTTGAAATCAGAGAATGCTATATAGTATTTTAAATTCTATCTCGTCATTCAAAGAAAAGGGAACTTAATGTAGCATTCTCGTCTTTCAGGTCCTTTACAAGTTAAAAATTTAGTATAGGCTTCGTCATTTAATACGTTAATGAAGTTAAATTTAGAAGTCAATGGTAGTTGTATGCACATCATCAGCAATGAATTGAATAATTTTCCTGTATTTCCGGCTAAAAACTGTGTTTTTTGTTATAACGCTTTATTTTCAGGTTGAGTAAGCTTTATTGCAGCATTTAGAGTGAATAGCACTTATTTCTACATTGCAGTTTATGTTTTTTTTTTTTTAATTTAGTGAGATTAACGTAATACTGTTTAACCAAAACTTCATTATTAGTTTTTTTTTCTTTTATAGAGGTCCTATATCGAAGCCTTGCTCGATTTGTTCGAGCAGGAAACGGAAGACATGATTGACGCTATTGAAGAGAGCCGTATGGAGCTCCGGGGAACCATGTTAGACTTTGAAGACGAAACTGAACAGCTTAGAGCACAGTCCAGAATGTTAGGTAATATTCAATAAAGGTTCGACTTTAATTTCTTTTTTTTTCTTCTTCTTTTCTGAAAAACAGTACTTTCAAGATGCAAAATTTGTCAATTTCCTGAAAGTATTTCGTATTCGTATATCATCGGTGACCATTCAATTAAACATTTTAGGGGAACAACAGACCAATTTTTGTTCAAAAAAGCAAAAAGAAGGTATACAGTGTACAAAACCGCTAATACGTAATGATTTATTTTGGTCATCTTCAAGCTCAATACTAAAACGTCGGCATTTAAAACAAGTAAAAGTATTTAAAAAACACATCAATTCATACCAGATAAAAGTTTGTACTAAAATGATTACAAAGGACACAGTAAGTTTTTACTATTTCAGAGTTGAGCAATGGTGTTTAACGTCCCAGTCAAGAATATTTCACTTACATCGAGACGTAGCCAGCTATAGGCGAAAGTGCAGAAATTTTGTCTGTGCGTTGCGCTGAAGGCATCATACAGCAGGGTTCTTTATTAGTAACGCCTTCCGTGACACGGGACCTCGTTTATGTTAAGTTCCCATCCGAAAGAACCGTGACGTTCATTTCGTAATGCCGAGTGCTTGGCGAAAGAACAGTCACTAAAAACCTTCAAGTCAGGGGTCAGACCTGGTCGGGGTTCGAACCCACGACCTCCCACGTCCAACAATAGTAACATTGTTTTTGTTGGTTTTTCAGAACAACGACGTCAGGAGTATGAACAGTATCACGTAAATAGATATTTAGACAAGAAAGGTCGCAAAAGTCAGGCATCACGTGCTCAATCTAGAATCTCTTATGTCAACGAAAAATCAGACAACAATCGACAAGCAGTACTTAACTATATACGACAAAAAGAAAAAACCCGTTCAGACAGCCGAAGTTCTAGTTCTCTCAGTTTCCCGCCCACGCCTCACCCAGAACGACCAATCAGTGTCATCAGTTCTAGAAGCCTGCCAACACCAGTAATGTCAAAGACCATACTTGAAAAGGTATTTTATCTGATTCAGTCAATTTTTCAAATTCTGGGAAAACTCAGATTTGTTTTTGTTGCTGCGCGAAAGTCCATAGTTAAACTGGACAAGAATATGTGGATGTTTTCTATTACATCAACTATAATCAAATTAAAATATATACCGGGAACTGTTTTTGTAACTGGTTGCCAGTTTAAGCAAATTTTCTTACCGGCCGTTTTATTATTGAGAGAAATCTAAGCAGTGTCAACCAGGAACATCACACAGCAAACATCAACACAAACATAGTCTGACAATACAACACTTCATATAAGACCGTTAAGATAATTAAAAAATATACTTAGTGTGTCATATATATTAATGATTGTATGCATACCTTTTGTCTTTTTCCTAAATTCTTGGAATTTATATATTTAATCTTATTAATTAAGGAAACTGATGCAATCATGAAAAACTTAAATACGGCTGGTTTGCGTCAAGAATCTGAGAGGCAAAGACAAGCAGAAATAATGGAACAAAAACGAAAAAAGAGACAGGAAGCAATGAGAACACGGGAAGAAAAGGCTTTAGAGTTATTAGAAAGGGCTCTGGAAATGGATAAACAGTAAGTTTGTTATTGTTAAATCCTCTTGTCGATAATAAGAATAACGTAGTAAAGGAAAATCATGTACTTATATGACGTAAATACGTTACAGCAAAGGGAAACATGTACTTATATGACGTAAATACGTTACAGCAAAGGGAAACATGTACTTATATGACGTAAATACGTTACAGCAAAGAGAAACATGTGCTTATATGACGTAAATACGTTACAGTAAAGGGAAACATGTACTTATATGACTGAAAATACGTTACAGCTAAGGGAAACATGTACTTATATGACGTAAATACGTTACAGCAAAGGGAAACATGTACTTATATGACGTAAATACTGGTACAGCAAAGGGAAACATGTACTTATATGACGTAAATACGTTACAGCAAAGAGAAACATGTACTTATATGACGTAAATACGTTACAGCAAAGGGAAACATGTACTTATATGACGTAAATACGTTACAGCAAAGAGAAACATGTACTTATATGTCGTAAATACGTTACAGTAAAGGGAAACATGTACTTATATGACGTAAATACGTTACAGCAAAGGGAAACATGTACTTATATGACGTAAACTACGTTACAGCAAAGATCAAAACGGAAGTTCCGAACAAAGATAAACGACATTGACACCAGTTTCAAATCATTTCTTAACTAAGATTTTCCTTATCTTAAATTTAGCAAATTTTGACAATTTCTTTTTGAATTACAAATAAGCATTTGTGATATAACTAAATGCAGATGTTATGAGCTTGAAGTGATCTTCAAAGTTTTAATTCCTGAATATCTAAACAATTAACCAAATTATTAAAATTTCAAATTTGACAGATTTAAGTTAAGTAAAATCTTAGTTAAGGAATGATTGTTAAACCCGGGCCTGGTTTAACCTTGTAAAGTTAGCATCACATAAGCGTAAAACTTGTAAGAGTTATAAGGAATTGTGAATAATGCAGACCAAACTATTTCTGTAAATGAAATAAAGGCTAAATTCATCATTATTTTCCATTGTATTAATTTTGTGAATTGGTAAAGATATCGAAAACATAATCTGCATAAGTTTTTCTGAAATAGCCAATTGAAAAAAAACTAAATAAGAATCATTTCTTGTCGTTTCCTTTCCTTACGGCAATATTATTAAGACTTGGTTATTGCTAAATGATTACTATTTCATATGTACTGGATCTTTATCTTTACTTCCAACGGTCGGATTAAAGAAGGGGGGGTTAAAAAGAGCAATATCCTATTGAAATTTTGAAAAATAAAGTACCTAGAAGCAATTGGAGTTTAAAGTCAATACTGATTATGATTTGCAGACTGTTATAAGAATTTTTTGGTTTCTATTTTTACATTATGGACTGCACAATTATTGCTCATTGTTTTAGGTTGGTAGCAAAGAAAGAAGCACATGAACAAAAGTTAAAAAACAGACTAGAAGAAATGAAGAAAAAGAAAGATAGAGATGAGTCAAAAGAAAATGAAACTATCTTTACAACAGATCCACATGCTACACAGGACTATAATTTGGAAAAATATCTGTGATTGAAACTTTAGGAAATATTGCCGATGTGAACCTTAATCAAAAAGAGACACAAACGTTTCTCATTAAAAAGTTCAATCACTAAATTAAAAGAGATGAATTTATAATATAAATACGGGTCAGCCTCGTTACCGTTTGTGTTAGCCACAACGTAATGTCCATACGATACATATGCGTGAGTTTAAACATCGTTCTTATATTGTGCATTTATAAAAAGTCTATAATTTCAAGTAGACATCTTAACTTTTTTGCAATTTGACAACTTTTCCCCTAACTTTAGTCTCTTCCATGTAAAATCAACAATAAAAAGTACTAAAATACATGGTCATGCGTATACAGGATTTTCATGTTTTTTTGGAACCATTGCCGACTGTGAACAAAATATATGTAAAATTGTCACTTAAACCGTGCAAAGTTATTATCCAGATGA
>CM056598.1:35603033-35720533 GCA_029721355.1 Tegillarca granosa | reverse complement strand
CGATAAATATGTGATAAAAATAATTGTAAAAAACTTTTGAAGAGTTGAGCGGTGGTGTTTTACACCTAAGCAAAAATCTTTCACTTATCTAGGCGGTCAGTTTTCATGGTGGAGGAATTCGGAGTGCCCGGAAAAATACCGACCGACAATTTTTCTTCTATTAGGATCTGTCCCGATTGGGATTCGAATCTAGTCGGAGAAAGGTGCTTCAGACAAATCAGCTTCTGAAGTCCTAAGTCTAGAAAAGAAGTGGATAAGATACGAAATGGGATAGGGTTTGGTAGTCAAATGGTCTAAAAGCGCACTTACAAATCCCAGTACGTATGTGATTAAAGAGTTAGAGAGATTTTCGGTTTTTTCGCCGAAGTCTGTTGGTTTTCGGTAGCGTATTTAACATTACAAGTATCCAAATTCCAGGAGTTGTCATGTGCTGATTTTGAATGCATTATTTCAATAGAAATTCAAAATCAGCACATGACAGATGTATTGAAAAATGATAAGTCGATAAGAGTGTTGTGTAATATGTTTAATGTTTACTTTAATAGTGGTAAAATCCCAAGAATATGGAATAAAGGTGTAATAACTCCTAATTCCGAAGTGCTCAACGTCAGATCCACGCGATCCTATGTCATACAGGGGCATAACCTTAGCGCCATGTGTATATAAATTATACTAGTAGTATATTAAATGATAGGTTAACATATTGGTTAGACTACAATGATATTATTAACGATGAGCAAAATGGTTTTCGTAAAAAAAGAAGTACAATTGGTCACATTAGTAGGCCTCACATCTATTATTGAAAATAGAAACTAACAAGTTATCTACATTTACAGCTTTTATTGATTTTAAGAAGGCGTATGAAACGGTAAATAGAAAGTTATTGTTTGAGAAACTTGATAATTTAGGTTTAAGTACACATTTCTTTAATGTTTTAAAATCATTATATTCGCAGGTTGAATGTTGTGTAAAACTTAATGGTTATATGACTGATTGGTTTTCAGTGACATCTGGTTTAAAACAGGGTTGTGTATTGTCACCTGTACTTGTTAATATTTTTATTAATGATTTGATTGATGAAATGAAAACACTTAATATTGGTATTGAAATAGATGAGGAAATAGTCTGTATGCTATTATATGCAGATGACGTGGTTCTCATTAGCAGAGAATGAAAATGATCTACAGTTATTATTAGATGTTCTCGATTCTTGGTGTAGCAAAAATTTTTATCTATAAATTTTGAAAAATCAAATATTGTTCATTTTAGAAATGTGTCTACTCAAAGAACTATGTTTAATTTTACAGTTAATAATAATATTGTTAAAATTGCATCGCACTATCAACATCTTGGTCTTCTATTAACAGAATTTTTAGACTTCAATGAAATGGCTAAAGTTGTAAGTAAATCAGCAAATCGTGCTTTAAGCTTGCTTATTGTTAAAAGCAAGGCAAACGGTGGATTTCAGCACAGTACATTTACTTAGCTTTTTGATACTTTGGTTTGGTCAGTAATTAGCTATGGTGCAAGTATTTGGGGCATCAGAAGGTTTTCATGTATTGATAGTGTTCAACATAAAGCCATAAGATTTTTTTTATAAATGTTGGTAAATACACACCTAAAGATGCTTTAAATGGTGATATGGGCTGGAAACCTATGATTGTTAAACAGTGGACCAGCATTTTTCGACATTGGTCAAGATGTAATGTTATGTCAAATGATAGGCTTAATTATAAAGTTTTTTCCTGGTCATTTAGAAATGCAATTAATAATAAGAAAAAATGGTGTTTTAAAGTAATGGAAAAATTTAAAAGTGTCAACTTTGAGCAATTTTGCAAATTAAATTGTTTTTTGAACAAAAACTCTATTTTATATATTAAAAATTTATTATTTAACAATTATAAAGAAGAGTGGCATAAAAGAGTCAGTTCCTATAGCACTGGTAAAAAACACAAGACGGAATCGCATCTTTAAGCACCTTTAAGCCGAGCTTAAAGATGCTTAAAGATGCGCGTAAAGATGCTTAAAGATGGCTTAAAGGTGAATTAAAGACACCCCCATCTTTAAGCCATCTTTAAGCCTCGCTTAAAGATGGCTTAATGGCACTGAAATTTTAAGCTCCTTTACACCATTTGGCTTAAAGATGGCTTAAAGATGGTATTAAATGATATTAAAACATAAATCTATGAATCATTTAATGGTCTTTTTAAAACAGAAATCAGAAATAAAAAGGAAACAAACAAATAAATAAATAAATAAATAATAAATAAATAAATAAATAAATAAATAAATAAATAAATAAGTTGATTAATAAATTAAAAAATCGGATTTGGAATGAAATCAAACACTGACATATATTTAAACATGGCACAATACAGGTAAATAACTTTTTTTTATAACCAAGTTATTATCTAGTTCTGTGCAAGTAGTATTTATGCAGTTAACTATGTAACAGATTATACAAATTGGTTTAATATGCAAGTAGATAGTTTACAAGTGATTTGTTTGGTTGACTCTGCAAAATACAATTCTTCTCGGAAACATCATATAATTTATTGAAGTCAATAAATAATTAGAAATGAATTAAAATTAACAAAAAAAAAAAAAAAAAAAAAAAAAAAAAAAAACGAATTCAATAATACATAATTTAATTAAAAATAAATAAATAGATAGATAAATAAAGGATGGATACTTAAATGAATGGATGTATGGATGGATAGATAAATCGATATAGAAAGAAAGAAATAAAAGGAAAAAAAAGAAAAGAATGGATGGGTGGGTGGTTGAATAAATAAATAAAAAATAAATAAATAAATAAATAATTCAATTCAAATAATAAAAAATGGATAGATGATTAAATAAATTCAAAGGGTGGATGGATGGTTGAATGCATGCATGGATGGATGAATGGATAAATAAATAAATAAATAAATAAAGGATGGATAGTTGAATGGATGGATAAATTAATAAGATAATAAAGAAGGAGAGGAGAAAAGGAAAAAAGAAAAGAATGGATAGTTGATTGAATAAATATATAAAACAATAATTGAATTTAAAAAATAAAAGACGAATGAATTGTAAAATAAATATATAACGGATGGATGGATGGTTGAATGCATTAATGGATGAATGGATGGATAAATAAATAAATAAATAAATAAACAAATAAATTAATTAATAAATGAATAAATAAATAAAGAATAGTCGGTGAATAGATGGATGAATGGATAAATCAATAAAGAAAAAGAGACAGAAAGAAAATAAAGAAAAAAGGAGAGAAGGAAAGAAAAGAATAGGTGATTTGTTTAATAAATAAATAAATAAATAAATAAATAAATAAATAAATAAATAAATAAATAAAATTGCAATGGTGGTTGGATAAATAAATAATGACATAAATAATGAAATGATAGACGTATAGATGAATGAATGAAGGATCAAACGTTATTTATCTAGCCGAAGTATTTGTTAATTCTGTTTCAGAAGTGCTAAAATATTAATTAATATACATATAGGACTGAAGATGATAGGAGTAGTATACCTTGTAAGATCGGTAATAACCGATTTGTTTGATGGGATAACTTGTAGTGTTTTATTCATGGATGATTGATTCTCAAACTTTTTATAAATCTGCAGGAGTCTGTAGGAAACAAAATACTTCAAGTAAATTCCTAATACAATCAATTAACCATGAATGGCCCGCTATTTTGAACCTAAATACATGGCCATAAAAGGTTTTATTTTAAATCGGAATAATATTTAACACAGAAATGGTAATTCTTTTTCGATAAACAGTCCAAGCAATTGTGTACAGACACGATTTTTTAAATTATTAAAAAAAAAAAAATAAATAAAAAAAAAAATAAATAACACACACATAGGAATTAAAAGAGTAAAAATGCACGACAGGACTGTGAACACTACATTAATACCCTTCATTTCAACATGTTCAACATACGTTTATTACCATTTCATTTTCTTATATTGGAAATTGATAACTTTAAGCGGGTAGGATGAAAATAAGGTTAAACCGTCCTGAACTTGTTTGAAATCTGCATCAAATGATTTAGGCCCGTGATTTGTAATTATTATTATTTAACAATCGCTTATACATATGAATTTGATAATAATTCGAGGACCTTTTTTTTACATAAATATAAATCTATAGCTTATAAGCTATTTATAAATATTATTTCTCCTTACTGCTGTTTCTTTATATCTTTATATTTCGGTATCCCATTATACATCTCTCTCCCCCCCCCCCCTCTCTCTCTCTCTCTCTCTCTCTCTCTCTCTCTCTCTCTCTCTCTCTCTCTCTCTCTTTACGCCAAGCCTCTCACCGCCTAGGTTCGAATCCCACTCGGGACAGATCCTAGTGTGAGAAAGTTTGTCAGTTCGCTTGCCGAAGGTCGGTGGCTTTTTCTCCGGGCACTCCGGTTTCCTCCAACCTCCCAGAACTGACCGCCTCGAAATAAGTGAAAGAATCTTGACTTGCATCGATGTTATATTATAAATTTATGATTTTATGAATTCTCTATATGAAATATCACAAAGATTGCATTATGACGACATTAAAAATGTTTGGAAATATTTGTCAGTTTGCGTGCCGCTTGTCGGTGGTTTTCTATGGGCATTTCAGTTTCTTCGATCCCTGTAATAACCCCCCCCCCCCCCCGAGAAGTGTATAAATTTATAATTTGACAGGGCATAACCTCTCTCTCTCTCTCTCTCTCTCTCTCTCTCTCTCTCTCTCTCTTATACAACGTAAAAGCTATCCCTGATTAATTCACAATCTTTGCTGTCATAAACATCGAGTTTATTTTGCTTTATTCGTTCTTTTTTCTTCCTTATTAGAGATAGGTTATTCAATATATTTATTTCTAATTTTTAAATATTTCTATTTGTCTTGAAAAATATCTGTGTATCCAATA
This sequence comes from Tegillarca granosa, assembly GCA_029721355.1. Lineage (NCBI taxonomy): Eukaryota > Metazoa > Mollusca > Bivalvia > Arcoida > Arcidae > Tegillarca > Tegillarca granosa. Next base: position 35,715,602 of record CM056598.1, on the reverse strand, counting down.
TTATTATTCATTTCCATTAAAAACTAAATTAGAATTTTTAATTATAAACAAAGTCAATTTACAAAATAGTCTCAAAAACTTTTTTCTGTATCAAAATTTAATAAAACAATTTCAAAATCAGAAGTGTACTTAGATTAAGATTCTACAAATGGATATTAATGTCTAAAAATAACTATTTGTTGAATTTACAATCTAATTAACTGATTTTGTCAGTCAGATAAATAAGTATATTACAGGTGAGGTTTGACATTCCTGTCTTCCTTTGATATATGAATGATATATTTTTCTTTAGAATAAAAGATTGATTAATTTATTCTATAAAATTAAAAAAAAATATCATAATATATAAAATAAAATATTAAAAATGGAGTAAAGTTACATAAACTTGCATATTTACTATTCAAAATCTGAGGTTTTTAGGAAATGGTCACATGATCACATTTCCTTAGGTGTATATAAATCATTTGTCCCAGTTTATACATCCTACCCCGTGGCCTAATGGATAAGGATGCAGTGCCTGGCAACCAAAGGATGGTGAGTTCCAGCCCCGTTCAGGACAAATGTGATAGGTAAGATGTAACACATTGAGTTATGATGGAATGTGATGTAAATAATAAAGATAATAATGTGAAAATAAATTTATAAATTAACAAAAAAGTAATTTATAAATAAATAATGAAATATAACTTTTACATTTGAAAATATATTGGACAGTAAATAAAATATGAATAATAAACTTTTTAAAAATATCATTTTGTATAATTTTTTTTTAAATAAAAAAAATTTTTTAAAAATAAAAACATTTGAAAATATATAGGACAGTAAATAAAATATGAATAATAAATTTTTAACAATATCAATTTGTATAATTTTTTAAATAAATTTTTTTTTATAAATAAAAACAAATATTTTTTTTTACTTCGAAAATAAATAAAGTAATTAATTAAGCAATAAATATTCATTTCTACCAATAATAATTTTTTCTGTGCTTAAAGATGGCTTAAAGATAGCTTAAAGATGTCTTAAAATTTCAGTGCCATTAAGCCATCTTTAAGCCAAGCTTAAAGATGGCTTAAAGGCATCTTTAAGCAACTTAAAGATAGCTTAAAGATGGCTTAAAAACATATTTAAACCATCTTTAAGCCACCTTTAAGCTAGCTTAAAAATGATATTTCGTCTTGTGAAACTTAGAACTTATAAATTATTTAAGTCTCACTATGGTACAGAAAATTATTTGTTATGTAATATGCAACGAAGATATAAAAGTGCATTCGCTAAATTTAGATTTGGTGTTGCACCCCTGAAAATAGAAACGGGTCGTTATCAGAATATGGCTGTTAATGAAGGAAATGTTTTATTTGTTCAGATGATGTAGAGAACGAGAAGCATGTGATTTTTAATTGCCCTTTATATGCAAATCTACGCCATATTTTATTTACGAATGTTCTAGTTTTAATGCATATTTTAATAATATGTCAGATGATGAAAAAGTTTTGATTTTATTTAGCAATAATGATGCTTCAGTTTTAGTTGCCAAGACCTGTTTTAATATTTTAAGTAGACGAAATTCATTTTTATATGAGTAACTGTTTATTTTTGTTTTAATACATAAAAACTTTGTTTTTTAACTTGAATAGTGTCTCATAGGTCTTTTATAGATTGGATGTCATAATTTAATTGTATGTCTGTATTTTAAATGTACTTGATTGTTTTATGGCATGTGACACTTTAATAAAATATTTGTATTGTATATTTGTATTTGTATACATGTATAATTTCAATCTATTGTTGCCAATATGAGCCAAGTATATGAACAATTATTCGGAAACCTCTCAATCAAAGCCGCTTAAAGAAAACATTAATTGTAAAAATTTGTGATACATTAGATAACCTAATTTTGATTCAATAAATAATGTTCATTTAATTTGAATTCATTATACAGTAATATACAATTGGATATTGGCGTTTAAAACATAAAAATATAAAAATGAAAAAAGAATATATATATATATATATATATATATATATATATATATATATATATATATATATATATATATATATATATATCCGTTAAAACAACTAGTCCATAAAAATTATATGTATATAAGAAAGGAAATTCTATAACACTGAACGTTAAACAGTGACCCAACATTATAGGCCAAAACTATAAGTAAAAAATCGTCATTTTTACCAAAAAAAGAATTTCAACTTACAGAGACCCAACATATACCCCAGAATTTACGAGGCATGTAAAGCATCGTCATTTATACCAAAAAAAAAAAAAATTCAACTTAGAGACCCAACATATACCCCAAAATTTACGAGGTATGTAAAGCATCTCTATTTATACCAAAAAAATTTCAACTTACAGAGACCGAATATATACCCCAAAATTTACGAGGTATGTAAAGCATCGCCATTTATACCAAAAAGATTTCAATTTACAGAGACCCAACATATACCCCAAAATTTACGATGCATGTAAAGCATCGCCATTTATACCAAAAAGATTTCAACTAACTTAATATACAGTTGAATCTCGTTATCTCGAACACGGATATCTCGAACTTTCGGATAAGTCGAACTTTTAGAAAAAGTCCGGACAGAATTGTTCTTTATTTAACTAAAATAACTCCGGTTATCTCGAACTCCGATATCTCGAATTTCCGGATATGTCGAACAAATTTTTCGTCCCCATGAATGAAAATCCTAGAAAAATAACATTCGTTAACTCGAACAAAGATTTTAAGAAAATATTTTTTGGTAGATTTAATTGATTTTAAAAATCCAGTGACTGTCGGCACTGTTGATTTAAAACCAATACATTCATTATTATTAAACTGCACTGACCTTCTGATTTCTTTAATCCGTTAATTATTATCGTTGCATAAACAAATAAACTTTCAAGAAGATTAACGGGTGTTTTAATTACTGCCAAGCTTAACATAGTGGTTGTGTGATGTGAACATCAATCAAAACAACCGGAAGCTTGGGGTGATTAAAGTACACAAAGCGAAACCGGAATGCGGAACAAAACGGACTCGCTGTTTGTCGGTAAAATACAATAGTGTAATAAGTTATTGACAGATTTGGAGTAAATAAAGAAAATTTTATAAAACAAAATGCATAAATCTATCATTTACCAATCATTTTAACATGTCATTAAGTGAACCTGTTACAAATAAACTGGACGAAGGACCCGGTCCTAGTACTGGGGGGGGGGATATTCAAGTTTAAAATTTTAAATGTCGACACTATTTTGTAACCGACTTGCTTATCACGTATTAAAAGAGATACAGAGGCATCGGTAAATACTGAGAATTTTGTTGACATAAGCATTACATTATACCGGAAGTGACTTCCGATAGGTCTATACGAGTTACTTCCCTTTTTTTGCCGTTTTTTTTTCACATCGTTTATCTCGAACTTCGGATAAGTCGAACTTTTTGCATTTCCCCGCGGAGTTCGAGATAACGAGATTCAACTGTACTGTGTACCGCAAAATACAATAAAAACAAATGAATACAATTAAAATTACAACAGCAGTAAATAGTATTCTGAATTATTGATTGTGTTATCTCCTTGAGATAATAACTACTAGTCCTAATGCGTATTTATCTTCTCTTGTATTATTTATCCGTTTCTTCCAATTGTTGTTTCTTGTTTTCACCGTATTTATTATTGCCAATTACATTTTTTCTGCTTTTTTTAAATAAATAAATTGATGATGCTGAACCAAGCTTGTGTTGGACAGTATTATTTATGCTTCTTCAACGGATAATTACTAGGTAAATTTCATTAACAGATAATCCTTCATTATTTGAGTGACGTTATCATTAGTTAGTCTTATTATCCTTGGCCCACTTTGTTTTCGTATAATATACCTACAAATCTTTTGTAAACTTTCTGGTTTACATAGCTTATTGAGTAAGTAAGATTGCAAGTTTTTGTCAATGTCTTTAAATGACCTAATAGCAAATGGAAGCCATTTTTGTTCGTGAATATTGAGTCCAGCTTCAAGCAATAAATATGTTATTGATTGAGAATTGTGAAACAGGGCACCATACAGAAGGGAACCATTTACATTTAATGCACTGTGTGTTCGTTTAATAAACGTTTTTGGTATACCTCCAGAATCAACGTCTGCACCTGATTTAATTAAGAGTTTTGCAACGTCTTGGTTATTTTTGGAGATTGCTACACCGAGAGGCGTAGCAAGGTCTTTGTTTAAGCTATTTAAATTGCAGTCTTTTTTTAATAACATTTTAACAATGTCAATGTGACCTTTCTCTGAAGCAATGTGTAATAAAGTGTTACCTGCGTAATTAGATTTATTTACATCAAAATTAGAAACCAAAATTATCTGTTCTAGCAAGGTCAAACTTGTCCCTCTAGAAGCGTCAAAAGCAAGGTCGGCTTTAGATAGCCATTCTGAATGATAATTTGCCAGTCTCTGTAACAAAAAATGTCCAGATTTTTCAAGATTGCCTGATAATGCGATATGTATTGGAGTTGCTCCCCTTTTGTCCTTGGCTAGGATATTTGCTCCGTTGCTAAGTAAAATATCGACCAATTCTACAGAATCGCGCCTGGTTGCTACGTGGAGGGGTGAAATATGCATAGAATCAATTTTAGTATTGACGTCTGCTCCTGCAAGTATCAATGATTTTATTGTCGTAACATCCCCTGAAATCAAACAAATGTTTTGATAAATCAAGATGCACGTTTAAACTGCAATTATATGTTAATTGTTTGTCGGAATATGGATATGAGGACATTTTTTCGTTGCTTATTTTATATCAGTTGATTGCTACAGTACAGGCCTGTCGAAAGTTTAACACTTTAGTGCCGAATTAGTGCCGACTCGGCAGCTCGTCTCAGTCCCTCGGCAGTTATGTCTCAGCCAATAGTAATCAACAGCTCGGCACCTTTTCAGCAGCTACTGTCCATCGCTCGGCTGTTTTTTGGCCACTTTTTGACTGCTCGGCACTTTTTCGGCTGCTCGGCACCTTTTCGGCCGCTCGGCTCCTTAGCACTTTTTCGGCCACTCGACCCCTCGATCGTTACCTAGAAAACACCAGTTAAGTAAACATGCCTGCAGTTACGCGCATATCGCCATATTTTAGAGAGAAAATTGTGGGATTATCTAACTCTGGAGTAAGTCAAAGAGAGATCAGTAGAAAAATTAGTAGAGAAGATAATATTCGTATATCAACAGTGTCAGTGAACAAGTTTCTGCAGCGTTTTAGGCGACTTTCTTCTAAACCAAAAGTTTGATGACAGGTGGCCGATCTCGGAGACAATGTGTCTAAATAAAACTTCGTTTGTTCGACATTCTTTTCTCTTGGTACTGAGAAGGTTTTGAACGTCGTTTATTGAAGCCAGGTATCTGATGATGACAGGGGATTAACAGATTAAGATTATGACACCTGATGTTTACTGTATAGGTACATTTAATGAATAAATTAAAACTGCGATGGCAGAAGTCCAGTTTTTTGCTTTTAAAATCCCGCTCCGTAATAGAATATAAAAGATTTATGCAATTCTGGAAAAAAAAAAACACATCTGTTTTTTCCATCGCCCATTTATTTAATGGTATTTATTTATTTATTTGTTATTATTGCTTTTATTTAGTTATTTTATTATTTTTTTTTATTATTATTTTTAAATTTATCATTATTATTCTTTTATTTATTTATTTATTTAATTTGCACTTATATTCCTTTTCATTAACGAATGATATATTTTCTTATTATTCTTATATATTCAATTAATCTCTCTCAGATGTAAATTGCTGAAAAAAATCGCTTATGTATCTTTTCTACATCCGGTTATTTAATGGTTTTATTTATTTATTTATTTTATTTTATTATTTTTTAAATTTATTATTTTTGTTATTTAAAGTCCTTATCATCACCGAATGATATATTTTATTATTTTTATATATACTATTAAACATTTATCTCTCAGATGTTAATTGCTAGACCACTCGTTAGCTAGTGGCCGAGACTCGGCTACTGAGAGGCCAAATGAACTGCCGAGTCGTGGACAGTTCAAAGTGCCGAGGAGCCGAATGAGTTGCCGAGACTCGGCTACCGAATGGCCGAGCTGTGGACAGTTCCAGTTGCCGAGGGGCCGAGAGTTGACAACTTTTCGGCCACTAGTTGTCAACAGCTCGGCCCCTCGGCAGCCGAGTCTCGGCTCCTTTTCGTCAGCTCAGTGTTAAACTTTCGAATGGCCTGTACTGTAGTTTGACAAGCGGGATAAGCTGTCTGAGATATAATAAGGCTAGGGGGATCTAAGTTAAGCGCTCTAACAAAATTAATACAATGCGTTCAAGAACAAAATTTACGGTACCTTAATAATCCTTATTTTACAAATACATTCTGCAAAATATCAACAAATTTTTGTTTTAAAATATTAAAGACAAAGGAAAGATTCGATAGATTTTAGAATTTTTAAATTTTTTTTATTTTTATTTATTTATTTTTTTGCTTTGATGTTATATTAGACAAAGATTTGCGAAATTTGTACTTGCTAAATTTTTTATTAAATCATAATAATAATAATAATAATAATAATAATAATAATAATAATAATGATGATGATCTGTTATACACAAATACACAAATACACATACGATTATAAAATGCGTTTCGAAAAAAGAAACTACATATCTTCGCTATGATGCAAGTATAACATGAAAAAAATACTTCAACTACAAAGGCAAATATTATGATAGGGTATATACAGATATGATGTCTTTGTAAAAATCAATCTAGTCGGTGAGTTAGTTCCCCTTGCCTAACTTGTAGGGAAAATTGTAGGCTAAACTTAAATGCAGGGAAAACTGAAGGGTGTCAATACTCAAATTTAAAGAATTAAGAGTGGGCTAGAATATAAAAAGTCGTTAATCAGTTGATGAGGGGAATTATTTAAATACTTACCTGTTAACATGGTATCACGGAGTTCTTTTGTGAGATCTGCACCAAAACGTCTTAATATCTTTAGAATTTCTACATCACCTCTTCTTGAGGAAATGAATACTGGTGTCAACCAGGCTCCACCTTGATAGAGACATTTGCCGTTAACATCTAGTCCTTGCGATGCCAAATATAGCACAGTCTTGCAATGTCCACTTAATACGGCAATGTGTAAGGGTGTGTATTTGAATTTACATGTTGTAGAATAGAGAGGAACACCTTTCCGTTGTAAAACTTTCAATGTGCGTGTCAAGCCTAGGGCTGTGATGATATGTACCAATCTAACCCCAGACTTTGTGGATTTTCTACCATCCACATTCTTACTCCAATGTAAGCATCGACCAGCCTTGATCCACAGTTGTAAAACATCTTGCGTCTTCGTATAAACATCGGCCAATCCTTCAAAGCGCACAATACAATTCTTACAATTTTCTCGATCAACTTCTGTAAGTGAAATAAAAATATTCCCCAATAAACATCTTTGATAAAATCTTTTTTTTCTAATTTGCCCAATTCACGTTGTCATTTAGCTCAGGGAAATATGCGATTTCGTTAAAACCAAGAAACGTCGATCATACTCTTTAATATAATGATAATGATAAATAAAAAATACAATAAAAAATAAAATAATAATGATAATAATAATATAAATAATAAAATAAACTAATAATAAATTAGTAATTAATTAATGATAAAGATAAATAAAACAAGAGTTCATTTGTGTATTTTAGCAAAGATAACAGTTAAATTATGGCATACAGCAAAAAAGCAGAAACAAATCTTACATCAAATTATACAAACATGAGAATGGAAAAAGAAATCAAGGGTAAAATCTCCGATTGAAGTATCATTGTGGAAGTGTTAACACAGTCAGTTACTTGTAAATTTTGGGATTTTAGTTAATGTAACGACAGAAAACGCTAATTATCGGAAAACTAAACAGTAAAACAATATCAAAACCTTGTAAAAATCCATTTAGCTGAGCAGTAAAAATTATAGGATCTTTAATTTAATTTGAATTAAAATTAAACACAAACATACCAGTCCTTGTCCAAATCACAATCCCCAAAACAAAGTAAAAACTTTAAAGCTGGCAAATTTAGTAATACACGTGAACTTCCATCAAGGAAGTGAGGCCGGATGCTCCGGAAGGGTAAGCACCTCCTGTCTGGCTAGCTACACCCGTCACGTGCAAGTCAACATTGAGAATAAAAGGAACAAGGAACTATGGCAAGTCAAATATATCCAGTATGAGTTTGGATCAGTGACTACATACTTATCAACAATATTGTGATAAAATTTTTAATGGCCTTGATCAGCTTAGGCTTGCAATATTCTTGCGTCAACAATTTCATTGTAAGCAGTTTTGCTTCGTTGTAGAAAGTCCCCATTGTGGGAACAAGTTTAATTTGAAATAGTGAATTGGTTTCATCTTACAACTTACATACCTATAGTTACTTCCTGATTCAATAATGAGTATTCTGTCTGGTGTATAATACTGTTTATAAGTCTTCATCATCTGAATGGTTTAAAATTGAGGAACAAATATGTGATATGGCTGAAAAAAAATCAATACGCAGTATTATCATACAATGAATTTTTGCATTTTAATTTATTAAAATCAACCGAAGCCTATCTTAAAATATAAATTAATGCATTTATATCTCAAATAACAAGAGTAAAATCTAAAAAAAGATAGCACCAGTTTCATTAGATATATTTTGCAGTATTAAAATGAATATGTTCCTGATATCGCCAGTGGACTTAAGATACTCAGAACAAAGTCGATAGTTTTATAATCAGTGGTCTTGATATGTTCGGAAGAAAGTCCAAAAAAATTAAAACCAGAGGTCTTAAAATTTCCAGAACAAAGGCGGAAGTATTTTACAACATGTTCTGTTGTTTACATCTTGTCTTGTTATTTTATTTTACTCATTTGTTGAATTGTTTCCTTGCGTTTTTTTTCTTGGCTAATTACTAAGACAGTGTGTCAAACTTTAGCTTTACTGTTTTATATTTTATTCTATTAGCTTTTGCACGTGCTACTTTTTGATTTTTTTTTTTTATAAATTAATACAATTAGTAGCAAAGTAGCATATGAAAATTTGTTGTATCATTTTATAATAAAAATTCAAAAGTAGCACATGACAGCTCTGGAGAAGATGTTATCATCTATTTTTTGGAGATTAACCTTCTCAGACATATAAGATGAGGATACAGTTTCCATTAAATGCGCCTAAGTAAACTAAGTAATAATTTTGTCAGACCAAGCTAACAAACACCTCGTTAATACTTCAATGACAATATCTTTAACCAGCTTCTACAGTAGCTTTTAAAACATAGTAGGTAAATCTATAATTAACGTTGCTTCGCTTTTTTGTGATTTTGAAGAAAAAATATTCAGTCATTTTTTTCAGCAGTTTTTCTATTTGCAAAGTTCAAGTTAAGCGCACTGTCATCTTTATCGTCATTTGCAATTTTGATTCTAGTTTTATTTGTATGTCCTTTTATATTTGTACATTTATATATCGGTCCCCTCAAACTTCCAACTGTATTTTTTTCATGGATTTCTATTTATACCCCCAATCAATATCACTTAAAATTATTGTATCAGCATTTAAAAAACCAATATATATAATAGCTTTCTAATTATATACATAATTTTTAATGTACCATTTTCTGGTAGGCAAGAGCTTGTTACCATGGTTACGTCTTCCATTTTCTCGCTTTTGATCATCCTATATAGATAGGAATGGAAATTCAAAACGATTAATTTCTTTAAAAGCTGTATATTGCAATTTTTATAAATTATTCAGTTTAATTATAGAAATAACATATGACAAACACGTAATTGCTCACCCTGGTAACAGAATATAGGCGTAGATCACGTGACTTTATATCAAAAATAAAAATCCGAATAAGAAATTTGCAAATGATTATGTATGTTTGATTTTTTTTACTTTTACAGAACTGCTAAATGACAAGGCTAGGGTTGTTGCAGAGGGTCGATTGCCGTGAAGTAATTGATATGCATTTCTTCAAATTTAAAAATAAACTAGAAGAACGTCACCAATCAAACTCTAGGTGATAATCTATTATTTTTACATTATAAGTGTCGGTTCTTCCATATAAATCATTTTCAGAACCTTTTTATTAAACTAGAGGCCTATTGGTCTTTACGCCCACCTTAAAATGTGAATTGTTTCTCCTGCAGAAGTTCAATAGGCACCGTTGAGTTTCCCAAGTCATATTTGCAATTGAAAATAAATTGTCCTAAGGATGCCCTGAGGAATTTCTAAGACCTAGCTAAAATTTAAAGTACAAGGGTTTAAAGTTCAAAGTTAAAAAAAACAAGGTCACAAACTACATTTTTACTTTTGGTCAATGTGAAAGGTTGTTTCAAGAAGACATAAAAACTACAAATTCCATGTCAAAATCCAAGCATAAACTTTAGACATAACAATTTATGTCATGGTCTGACCTTTGACCTTACGAACAGTAATGCAAATCATCGAAAGTCAAACCTTGCATTTAAATACAATTTATATACAAGAAAATGATTAAAGTATAAAAGGTCTTGGCCTTTGGCTTATTTTGAATTAAGTTTGAGAAAAAAAATCAATATTTATAATCCCGTTTGATTATAAATAAATAAATAAATAAATAAATAAATAAATAAATAAATAAATAAATAAATAATATCTAGACACAGAGCAAATTAATACACGTGAAAGCAGAAGCAAAGTGTTCGGTCCGAAAAAAAAAACAACAAACGAATCGCGAACTTATTTGAAAGTAATTACCATGTGACAATTTTAATTGTCTCATTTTATATGGAAATTCAACGTTAGCACAAATTACGAACACATTTATGCAAATTTCAACAAAAGAGTTAAAATTTCGCCGTAATAAACAATTTTTATATATTAAACTGTTATTTAAACATTTTTTGTAAGAAAAAGCTCAGCTCAATAATCTTTCAGACTGCTTTCTTGAAAAAATTTAAAAACCGTTAAAAGGAAGATTTCTCTACTCTTTGATTCAAGTGAAATATACGTTGGAAAGTGTACTGGTATCTTTACAGTATCTTTGACCTCAATTCACCTCAAAGGTATTCGTTTGTTGCTTTTCCAAAATTGAGCAATCAATACCTTTTAAAGTGCAAAAATGAGAAAAAAAATCAAAATGAAAAATCAATAAGAAATCAGAGTTAAACTACTTACCAGTTATAACTCCTCTTTGTTAAAGTTGTTTTTAACACCGTGATATATTTATATATGTTCTATTTACATACTAGATGAGATAAAAACCGACCTAGACCAGTTCCGACTCACTAGATATGTAAATTGGATGTGTTTATTTTCGGACAGCGGTATAAATAAAGTAGAGGGTTGATAACAGGTGATGATTTTTACCAAACATTATGTTATTATGGGATATATATATATATATATATATATATATATATATATATATATATATATATATATATATATATATATATATATATATATATATATATATATATATCGGTCATATGGTCATTAATTCGTATAAACAAAGTGTAATATATTTATTTACACTACCATGGAATGCAAAGTGTGGAGATAAAGGACGAAGGATGACCTTTTTTCGGACATTGTCCGTTCGAGAAAACAACAGCTTTATCTAAGGAGGTTACCTATTATACAAATAGTCGCCGTTCTTGTATAAATACATGATTTACAGCCTGAAAATAGCATGAAGAATCAAAACATTGGATAAAAAACGAACAAAAAATGGGAACAAGATGCAAGAAAAACACATTTCAATACATTTTTTGAGGCAATGCCGGGCATTATGGAAAAAGATTCGATGGTCCTCATTTTTCACTAGTTTTCTACTATCTGTATGTCATGTGCTTTTCCATACTTTGTTTCATAGAAAAGTCAATTGTGTTGTACATGACATATCAATATAACCTGCTTTATTGGGGAAAGATGATAAAGCAATTGCTCATACGCCATGTTTGAATTTTTGACATGGCTTGAATATGCATCAAACAATATGGTAGTCATAAGAATGCATATGTTATTAAGAAAATAATGTTTCATTACAATTAAATGAAAAATAACTCAAGTATGGAAGATAGACAAGTGAGCACTGTTCTCATCGAAATAAAGTATACTTATTGAAACAAAACCGTTAACTTGGGTGAAGCACAATAACAATAATGTAACACGTGACAAAAACATGAGAAGTCAAAGATAACATCATTACAGTTTGTATTATCATGGTTCGTTGCAAAATTGTCCAGTATATGTGTAATATAACTGCTGTTTTCGAATTCCTTTTTCAGGTAATATTTCCTTTCCAAATTAGAAGATAGAATTCGTCGACGTCTCCAAATGTTTGTTTGTGTCATTGGCCATGTCTACATTTTAGTGCGAGATCGGTAATATTATATACACAGGCAACAGAAAAAGACTGTAAAGACATAAAAGGTTTTTAAAAATAATCACATTCTGCTGGACGTAATAGATGTGTCAATATACAACCTTTTTAATGTATTATTTAACTATCTATAAAAATTCAAAAAATTATATGTGACAAACGTTACAAAAGAAAAAAAGGTGAATGGTACGGTATTACGGAGTTGAATTGAGACGTTTTAAAGGAAGAGAAAATATACCAATAAGGTTATAATTTTAAATTTAACACGAGACATAAAATACAGATTATCCATCATAAAAAGTGTGTGTCTACGTGTCTTCTTCCTTTTAAACAGTTAATATCACTGTATCGGTGCATTCCCTTGGTAATTTACACATACAATTCGATAAACATATAAAAGCACTTTCATTTCAACATTGACTGATTTGATTTTGTGGTTTAATTATTTTTTTTTATTATGACGAGCAAAATTATAAATTTAGAGTTAAATTGTAAAAAAAATATATAAGATAAATCGATAGATATCTTATTTTGTATTTAATTCAAAATGCATCTTTAATGTGTGTGTGTGTGTGTGTGTGTGTGTGTGTGTGTGTGTGTGTGTGTGTGTGAATAACGCAAAATTTAATATACCTCGGTGGCCTACTCCATACACTCTGGTCTACTCCGTACACACTGTTCTACTCCGTACACTCTGGTCTACTCCATACACACTGTTCTACTCCGTAAACTCTGTTCTACTCCGTGTACTCTGGTCTACTCCGTACACTCTGTTCTACTCCGTACACTCTGGTCTACTCCATACACTCCGGTCTACTCCGTACACTCTGTTCTACTCAGTACACTGTTCTACTCTGTACACTCTGGTCTACTCCATACACTCTGTTCTACTCCGACACTCTGGTCTATTCCATACACTCTGGTCTACTCCGTACACTATAATCTACTCCATACACTCTGGTCTACTCCATACACTCTGTTCTACTCCGACACTCTGGTCTATTCCTTACACTCTGTTCTATTCCATAGAACAGATGTACACTCTGTTCTACCTCGTACACTCTGTTCTACTCCGTACACACTGTTCTACTCTGTACATCTTGTCTACTCCATACACTCTGTTCTACTCCGTACACTCTCTACACTCTGTTCTACTCCGTACATTCTGTTTTTCTCCAGCATCACAGAACTGACCGTCTCGATGAAAATGAAAAAAAAAATCTCGACTACGACGTAAAACAGAATAACCCCACTCTACTCCACAATAACTCCACTCTACTCCACAATAACTCCACTCTACTCCACAATAACTCCACTCTACTCCACAATAACTCCACTCTACTCCACATAACCCCACTCTACTCCACAATAACTCCACTCTACTCCACAATAACTCCACTCTACTCCACAATAACTCCACTCTACTCCACAATAACTCCACTCTACCTCCACAATAACCCACTCTACTCCACAATAACTCCACTCTACTCCACAATAACTCCACTCTACTCCACAATAACTCCACTCTACTCCACAATACTCCACTCTACTCCACAATAACTCCACTCTACTCCACAATACTCCACTCTACTCCACAATAACTCCACTCTACTCCACAATAACTCCACTCTACTCCACAATAACTCCACTCTACTCCACAATAACTCCACTCTACTCCACAATAACTCCACTCTGCTCCACAATAACTCCACTCTACTCCACAATAACTCCACTCTACTCCACATAACTCCACTCTACTCCCATAACTCCACTCTACTCCACAATAACTCCACTCTACTCCACAATAACTCCACTCTACTCCACAATAACTCCACTCTACTCCACAATAACTCCACTCTACTCCACAATAACTCCACTCTACTCCACAATAACTCCACTCTGCTCCACAATAACTCCACTCTACTCCACAATAACCCCACTCTACTCCACAATAACTCCACTCTACTCCACAATACTCCACTCTACTCCACAATAACTCCACTCTACTCCACAATAACTCCACTCTACTCCACAATTACTCCACTCTACTCCACAATAACTCCACTCTACTCCACAATAACTCCACTCTACTCCACAATAACTCCACTCTACTCCACAATAACTCCACTCTACTCCACCAATAACTCCACTCTACTCCACAATAACTCCACTCTACTCCACAATAACTTCCACTCTACTCCACAATAACTCCACTCTCTCCACAATAACTCCACTCTACTCCACATAACTCCACTCTACTCCACACTAACCCACTCTACTCCACAATAACTCCACTCTACTCCAAATAACTCCACTCTGCTCCACACTAACTCCACTTACTCCACAATAACTCCACTCTACTCCACAATAACTCCACTCTGCTCCACAATAACTCCACTCTACTCCACAATAACTCCACTCTACTCCACAATAACTCCACTCTACTCCACAATAACTCCACTCTGCTCCACAATAACTCCACTCTACTCCACAATAAACTCCACTCTACTCCACAATAACTCCACTCTACTTCTCACAATAACTCCACTCTACTCCACCATAACTCCACTCTACTCCACAATAAACTCCACTCTAATCCACCATATCCACTCTACTCCACAGTTACTCCACTCTACTCCACAATAACTCCACTCTACTCCACAATAACTCCACTCTGCTCCACAATAACTCCACTCTACTCCACAATAACTCCACTCTACTCCACAATAACTCCACTCTGCTCCACAATAACTCCACTCTACTCCACAATAACTCCACTCTGCTCCACAATAACTCCACTCTACTCCACAATAACTCCACTCTACTCCACAGTTACTCCACTCTACTCCACAATTACTCCACTCTACTCCATTTTAATGGAAATAAATTTTATAAGCTGCAAAGATTTATACACGACTACACCAATGATACTACTGTAAATACAATAATGTTTCACATCGGTAGAATGTTTATCATTAACACGCTGTCAAAATAGCGTTAAATGACGTCATTGAATTTACCTTCTATAAAAAAAAATACGGGGGCATAACGCAAGTTTTCCTTTAAAGTTACACTACTGATTACGTAAATCAACATAATCTATAAATAACTTATGATTTTAGGGACATTTGTCTACGTCACGTATATATAACATGTTAATTTTTTGTAATTTTCCTATTTTTATTGTGTATAGTAACAGTAAGGTCATAGTGCATTGATTTTGTTTGTTGGTTATTGTAATATGTCAAATCATACATCATTGTTCTTGTCAAAACGTGTGTTTCCTTGTACATGTATGTTAAAAGAACTTCAAATAAATAATTTACTTTACTTAATGACAATTTAGTAATGGTTTAACATCCTGCAGGTAAGCTTGTTAATCATGATTTTCAAAACTATAAATTTCTTATTTTATTTCTCAAACATTCGTCTCAATTTTTCTAAGTCAATATAAAAATTTGTTCTTTTAACTAAAACATGTTTTTCTACATATACAAATTAAAACATAATTTGAAAGTACATTCGTAATTTTCTGAACTTCTAGATTTTTTCTTGTACTTTTGCATTTATTGATCTCCAAATCGATGTAAAATACGAATCTAATCACAACCCATCTGTGAGACGATGAAAAGATAATGACGCAAGTTAAAACAAAATTAGAGGTTATCAAAACGAACACTAACACGTCGGTCCAAGTTCAAATCACACACTATAATAACTGTCAAATTAAATTAAACACGCGTTTAGCTAGTTACACCCGCCACGTTTTAAATTAAATCTGAGAATAAATGGAAATGAGATATGAAAAGTTGTCATATCACATATTTTTTGCATTACAATTTAAAAAAAAAACTGGGAATCTATAAACAGTTATGCATATGTCTGGATCACAATGACGAATAAAACGGTTTAGCTAGTTACACACGCTACGTTTTAAATTAAAATTGAGAATGAATGCAAATTAGATAGGAAAAGTTTTTACATCACATATATCTTACATTACAAAAAATGTTTTTTAAAAAAAACTGGGAATTCATACATGTACTCAATTATTTATATGTTTTGATTACAGTGCTCCAAATGACCTATAAAATGATATAGTTTCACCCGCCACGTTTTAAATTAAAACTGAGCATGAAGGGAAATGAGATCGGAAAAGTTTTTATATAACAAAAAAAAATGTTTTTAAAAATCTTAGAATTCATAATTATACAATTATGCATATATGTTCAAAATGTCCAATAAAATAGTATACCCCGTACAATCTTTAAAAAAGCGTAATATAGTTGTTGAGATATGGAAATGTATTAGTTTAACTTTTGAATCTCTGAGCCATATTTGTTACATTAAACATACATATACTTTTTCAGAAAGAACACGACCATGTTGATGTATATCATCTACGCTCAGTTATTTGCTGTTTTATATGCGCAACAAATATCAAGTAAGTACTACCATATATAAACACCTATAAAACGGAATCGGAAACATCTGAATAAATGTGCTGCGCAATTTCAACAACAAACAAGAACTCATTATAAAATTAAGAATAAATAAAAAAAATAAAAACTAAATTGATCCTTAGATCATCGGCTTTAAAACACAAGACGACTTTGTATAGAAGATATGCTCATCGACAAAACGCCATTGATGAGTTAATAAGTATTTCCAAAGGATTGTTATAAAATTGGATGGCCAACGTCCCACGTGTTTTTCATGAAAGACTTATCAATAAAATTTTAGAATGTTGGTCATATTATATTTGTGTATCTGAAGAAGGAAGTAAGGCTGTTTTCAGAGTTGATATTACTCCTAAATAGCTGTAAATATATATTTCTTCATAACAAGAAATATCATTGAATTATAGTTTTTGTCTAAAACATACATAACACCTGAATTAAACAAGCGTATATTAGAGCAAAAAAAAAGACTTTAAAATTCATTTACAACATACATGTACTTTTTTTTACGTTTTACCATTTTTAAAATTTCACCTAAAATTATGAACTTGAAAACTTAAAGATATTTTCGTACTTTGTGCTTTCATTTTTTTAATTTATTAACCTGATATTTAAATGATTTATTTTGTGCTTTGTTTGATTTAAATTGTAGATGACCATAGAGTTAATTTAACCAATCAAGTTAACTTAAACCATGGTACAATACATTTACCAATAAATCGACAAGCTACTAACATCAATATTCTTCATTCCGGAGGAACAGGAGTACCTTTTGTTAACCAGGGAACCATACAACAAAGTCAACCGGGAACTAATGTTAACACATTACAACAAGTACCGATAGTTGCGCTTCCGGGTAACCATGTCAATATACCCCTTAACAATCAAGGTGCTAATGTAAACCAGGGACCTATACAACAAAGTCAACCGGGAACTAATGTTAACACATTACAACAAGTGCCGATAGCTGCACTTCCGGGTAACCATGTCAATATACCCCTTAACAATCAAGGTGCTAATGTAAACCAGGGAACTATACGACAAAGTCAACCGGGAACTAATGTTAACACATTACAACAAGTACCGATAGCTGCGCTTCCGGGTAACCATGTCAATATACCCCTTAACAATCAAGGTGCTAATGTAAACCAGGAAACCATACAACAAAGTCAACCGGGAACTAATGTTAACACATTACAACAAGTACCGATAGCTGCGCTTCCGGGTAACCATGTCAATATACCCCTTAACAATCAAGGTGCTAATGTAAACTTTTTAAGCCAAAGATTATTTCCAACATTTAATCAAATACAACAACAAGGGCATCAACTGCAAGGAAATAATTTGTTTCTTCAGCAACAGACTATAAATCCGACGATAGGAAATCCAAATGTTGGTAATAGTCAAGTAGGCTCTGTTGGACAAACAAGTTTTCCGACTGTTCCAATTACGGAACTTCTGAGACAAAATATGCTCCGATCTAATCAGCTACCAGAAACAAGGTTAAGTCAGGTTGTGTCGTCTGGTACTGGGCAAACGTTGCCCGGAAATTCGCCCGATATTATCCAGTTTATTGACCCAATAACGCGTCAACCAGTGTCTAATATAGGAAGTTCCTTAGAATCTATAAATAGTGATATTAAAAACAAAATAGAATCTGGTTTAGTGAACATTGTAGATTTAAATCATGCATTTAACCTAGGAATGAATATACCAAATAATCTAATTCCTAGAATTTTGAACGGTGTTAGTTTTCACAACACATTACACCCTGTAATTAATGATCCACCGCCAGCAAATGAAATAAATTCAAACAATGTTGATACAAGTAGGAATATTCCAGCTTCTTTACATGATCCCTCGGCAAACCCGAGCACAAATGTCGGAAACGTCCACCAAACAAGTCAACTAAATACGATAGTACCTGGAAAAACACAAACTATAGAACAATTGAACACTGAAAACATAAAAACTATTTTAAGTTCTAACATTTTCCCGAGTTTTCCAAACGTATTACCTACAGAAAATACTAATTCCATACAAACACCATCAACATTACAAAAAAGTGAACCCGTCTTTATAAGCAGAGAAAATTTCAATTCTCCAAGCGGAGGTTTACAAAATTCATTTGCAAACGATAGAAATTCAGTTATTTCAAACACTACTGGAAACACTGGACAACAAATTGTTCAACAACCTTTAATACCTGTTTTTATTCCGGAAACATCTTCTGTTAATGATTTCCCGCCATTACCATTTCAACAGAGAGGATCAACTTCCCACATTAACACATCTCCAATGTTACATCATTTGCCAAATTTTCCTCCAAGAATAATGCAAAGTTTACCCCTCAGACCAGTTCACTCAAAGTTGCATACAAATGGCAATAAAAATACCCATCAATCGACGGATGTAAACAAGCATACAAATGGAGGTCCTCTAAATGTTTTACTAAATATACCTGATTTTCCACCTCTTCCGACAAATAAACCAAAAGCAGGTAAAGCAGAAATATCTAGTAAATTTAACAAGGAAGAATCTAAAATACTATATGCGATTCCTAGGCTGCAATCATCAATACCGTCCATTAATCAAGGAAATCCATTTAAAAATATATCTTTGTTCCCAGGAAAGAACGAACTCCAAAGACAAGAATTAAATGATGCCGATTCTTCTGTTGATTTTTCTGACATTCGAAATGTCGCAACTTTGAAACCATCAAATGGACAAAACAGTAGTTTCGAATTTAGGTCGAATACACTGGGATGAAAATGGATTATCTAAATCAAAAATGAATAATGCCAAGCTAAATACTATTCAACGAAACAAAATACTCAATTCATTCGTACAAAGCATTTTGAAACATCAAAATAAACACGGAAAAAAATTTCAAAAAGTGAAAAGTTTCCCAAAAAAGAACCGTAGAGAAAATGGTGGAATACATAATGGTTTAGAAAATAATTTATCAAACAGACAATCCATATTCGTTAATCAACATCATGTAAGGGAACATAACACTAATAAGCAAGATAATGGGGTAAAAAATTATAAGCACAATGGAATGTTTCCACAACCCAATGCAAGAACGCAGATAAGTCAAATGAGAAAGAATAAAATAAAAAGTCATATCGAAAGCAAAACGTCGATAAAACAAGATAAAAAGAATATCTCTTATCAGAAACATCGAGCAAGTACGCATTGCAAATCACAGGAAAAATAATGGATTCAAAAGTTCAAATAACAGAAAGGTGTATGTCAAACACAATCAAAATAAAAAATTGAATAGAAAACATGTTGCACGATTGCAGAAAAATTCAGATACCATACATATGGGACGACCGCCGAATCTATCATCATTTCCAAGTGCTAATACTGAGCCTTTAGTTAAACAGCCAATTGCAAAGTCTCTACATTCTAGACATAGCGATATACTCCAAAGCAAATGGATCGTTTTCAAAAGATGTGAAAAGACAGAAACAATTTATGACCAAACCAGAAGAAAATTTTGCAGGTAAACCAAAACAAACTAAAACAGGTATGATTGTTTTTTTTTAAAATATATTTTTAAACCTTTAAATATATTTAAATAAAAAATACAATTAGTGTTTTGTATGGGACATAACATGCAGCATTGTCCGTCTTTCAATGAACCACTGAATACATTTACACCATAAAATGTTGTTTGATTACCTCTATAATGATCTATAGATCTATAATGATATCTTAGATTCATCTGCCTCAGACACATTGATTTTTTTTCGCATAAGCCGTTTATCGAAAAAAGTACATAAACAATCGTTACACATACAAAATCAAATTTACACATTGAATTCTGATAATCGTGGCATAAGTCATCGTCCAAGAATACGTACATAAACTTATGGTACAAAAACAGAACGTGTAATTCTGATAACTACGTCTATACCATGTTGGACTATAACCTATAATAACAAGCTTTCATTGTAAAATGATGGGATTCCATACATTTTTGGCCAACTTAAAACTACAATAGAATTAGATAATAGATAAAGCAGGGTTTTTTTTATAATGACCGCATCAAGTTGATTCTAAGATCTTTTTTCGATTTAGACATTCCGTAATACAAATATTTTATTTGTCTGGTAATTTGTCGGCAATATAAATGTCATATTTGTTGTTTATTGTTTATCAATGACATAAATTACAATTTTTTATTCGTGGGTTAGAAATCACTCAATTACATGCAAAAATGGTTAAGTGTGTTAGTTGACCTTCTGCCAATTGCTACAAAACAGTCGTTTATAACCCAAACAAGGATATAAATGGAATTATAAGATTATTTTAATTTTACATTGCATATGACAAACGTATTCTTAGTGTATCAAATAAGTAAATGGTTTATTTCAAGTACATTATTATTTTAAGCAATATATGTTTTTAGAAAAACTTAAGATATAAATAATTTGCAGAGAAGAACTATGCTTTAAAATACCCTCCGAAGAATTTTAGGGTTCCTCGGTAAAGCTATTGAGTGTTGTTGTTATAGTTACTGGTTTACTTTAGTACGTACGTACTTTTTCTATTATGATACGATATGTTTATTAAAATGATTATGAATGTTTTTTGGTCATAATTTGACTGAAATAACATAATTTAAAAGTCGATTTAGAAAATTAATGTGCACATCCAGAATCACAGCTATTAATATAAAATAATAGGTCAGTAAAAATCATCTATACACCAAAAAGCGTTTCATGGCAAGCAGCTAGACGCCTTACAGCCTAGAAGACTGAGTGCTATAAGCGAAAAAAATTATTTGTAAATTATTTGATCAATTTATATTAAATTCCAGGAGAAAAAGAGAAGATATATGGCGAGACTAAACCTTTAAGGTCTTACAGAACGCAAAGTGTAAAGAATGAACCAACGTTTACGGAAGAAAAGTATGGTAAAACACTGCCACTCCGACAGTACAGATCCCGTATGAGAGATACGTTACATGTGAATAATAACCATAGTCTAATCAATGTGCATAATAGAAATACTGAGATATACAGAAATAAACAAAGAAATCCACAGCATTCCTATCAAGAGAGGACACAATATCATAAAGAACAAAATGACAGATATAAAGGTCAATCCCGGACTAAATATAGAGAGGAGTCTTATATGAACAATAGGTCTTTCTTGAACAGGAAATTATACAGGAATAAAAAGTATTAAGAGTAAAAACATTAACCACGAGTGACAGTGACAAGATGAAAGAAATCATTAAAATGTTTTAAATCCGCGTTTAACGCTGTTAAATACTCAAATTACTAGTTTTGATGTATCAAATAAATAAATAAACAATTAAATAAATAAATAATTAAGATTATAATAAAATATTGTGTAATAATGATTAGAATTTTTAATTTCATGGTATTGATTTTTTGGTGGCTTCTTCTTTTTCTTCTTCTTCTTCTTCTTCAATTACTTCTTAACCAAGTTTACAGCATTATCATTGATACTTTTAGTGGCTTCTTCTTTTTCTTTTTTTAAAATACTTCTTAACTAGTGTTACAACATTATCAGCGCTAGCACATTATATTTTTAGAATTTTGGAATTTTAGAAGTTTGGAGTTATACATTTGGGTTTTTCTGATTTAAAAGGAATACTAAGTAACGTCAGAGGCAAATGTAAGTACCTCAGTATTAAGTATAAGACAAATATAAAAAGTAAATCGATTGTCTGAACACACTGACCAAAATACATCAGTTATTTATATCTAATCATTTAAGTCTATTTTGAAGGATTTGGTTGTTAAATAAATGGAAGTTTCAGACATCTAAAGGTACTTGACCTACATCACATAATTCATTTTGTCATTCCTCTACCGTCGCTCATGAGTCAGTAATCGGAGCTTTCAATATACGTTTATAAAATCTTGTTTGTCATTGTTTACTTTGGTTGATAATTGCTTCATGTTTTGCTCATTAACAAAATAATGTTTGTCCAGTATAGAAGTGAATTTGAAATTCAAATTCCAACACTTGTTTAAGAAAAAGATACAAAACAAACGATCTTATAACCAAACAAATTAAAACAAGAAGAAACAAATCACTGATTAAAGATTTCCAAATTTTAGAAGAACATTGAATAAAAGTCAAATCATATGGTTATTGTAATACAGAGCACCCTTATCACCTCACTATTTGAGGGATGTTTAAAAGCAAGGCAAATGGTGGATTCTTTTGCGCATACGATGCAAAGCGTCACAAAAATATCACTTCCGGTATAAACATCGCCATTTTTGACATGTAAAATCCCTGTAGCAGCAACAGTTTCCTTTCTACAGAAATATTTTATGCGCAAAGTCATTTCCTGTTACGACTAGACTTAAGTTAGGGAAAGATACAAAACCTTATTTAAGTTATATGAATTATTTTATCAATATTTTGCATACATAATTCACTGTCACAAACACAGTGACACAAATAGTAGTTGCAATGACTGAGGAAAGAGCCAATTCAGATGGTAGTGTTTTAAATGTGTGGATAGAGAACTTAATATATTTAATTATAAATGTATCTTTATATCTTTATGTACCAGATTGTTATTCACTCTAAACAAAATTGAACAGTGATCGAATATGGACTTAGCTTCCTAATAAACCCGGATATATGTAGCTTTATTGATCATAAATCCTACAATTATCTGAACTGGTCCATTAATATTGTTTTTTATTGAGATCGATATAGATTGTTAAAAAAATGTCAGCAAAAAGCGTTAACATCATAAGCAACTGTTAAATAACATTGGATCCCGTATGTATAAGTCTTATTTAGCTGTTTTACCGTTAACTAATCTTCTTGGCTGTGTTGGCTGTTGTCCATAATCTTCTTTAATGTCTTTGTACTATTATAAGCTGTCATTACCATTATAAGCGTTCACAGTCGGCCTCTTAAAGTATATAGTGGTAAAAGTGAATTAGTGAATGGATGATTTTAATCAAGTCAAAATAATAAAATCCAGACTTTGCTTGAAAATGTTTTAGGTCTTGCTTGATAAATTTGCAATGTGCTAATCAGCAGTTTGTTTTTTTTTCGCATGCTTTTGGTTTAATTTTATTTATTTATTTATTTATTTATTTATTTATTTATTTATTTATTTATTTATTTATTGAGTACTCTATATATATGGATGAATACATTTTTAAATTTGAAAAGAACAAATAAAACTATACGTCTTTCGATCTTAGTATGTAATGTAATAACCTATTAACTGGCATTTTAGAGATGCTTACGGAACAATAATGATTTAAATGAAAACTAAAAGAAACTCAATATCACATTTAGTCTAAAACGTACTGTTATGCTTCTAAATTATCGAAGTCGTGTCAAGTAAACCGATACTATAGCTATTTGTATGTCATGATAAAAATACAAACAATTTCAATAAAATGATAACGTATTCATACATGGTATTATCATATTGACATTAGCATTTTAAATAAGCGTTTATAACCATCCTATCTGAGTTTGACTGCTATGATTATACCGGTATTATATGACAATAATTAAGGTTATTTAAATTTTCAATAAAACAATCTATAGAGGTTCACAAAATTATTAGTTTTAGAATCTCCAAATTCTGGAGCGAAATAAGTAACAAGCAACATGGTCCTTTCAGGATTAACAGCTATTGCATAAGGAAGTCCTTTCTCTCTGGAAGACATGAGTTTTTTCTTAGTTTTCCCTTTGTTACTGATACACCTCACACAATCTGCAGCAACAACCACGCCCCCTTCAACCGCGGCCAATGAAAACGAAGCTTCAGAAATATCTGCTGATGAGACATCCGATTTCCAGATAACATTTCCGGTTACATCGATACTAAATATTTTGCATTCTTCAAACGTTCTTCTAGCAAAATATATAGTTTCTGTTGACTGACAGACAGTCACGTACTCAGATCCTTTTAATAATGGTTTTCCTAAACTCCCTTTGGTCATTTTAGACACTAATTGTTTTGAGTTATTATAAACATTTATACAGCATGGTTTAGAATCAGTTGATTCACATAAAACATATATGTTTTCTTTTGCCACTGTGATTCCTAGACATGGTTGCTGTGTCTCTATACTGTCTATAAACTTCAAAGAACTGTCATAAAACTGTATAAGGTGCTTATCTGGCACTGTAACTGCTATTTCTTGCCATCCTTGTCTCGGTAACATCGAAAGGCTTCGATCCCAAATCTATTTCCTGCTTGCAGTTGCAAAGATACAGCAAATAGTTTTATTTTTTGATTTCTTTGATCTGCTAATACTAAACGTCTATCTGTTAAAAAGCAAGCACCGTTTAAATGGCAGTCTAATTTATCAGTTACAGATTTAGCAACAAACTGTGATTTCGTAGACCGCCCGTTTTGGAGGACCAGATGGAAGTACGGTTTCGATTTGACTTGTTGCGGACGTTGTGGATACTGTAGAAGATGGAGATAATCCTGATTCTGAATGACATGCTGTTTTTGACTGAGATTGATTAGTATTGATTTCAGCGTTATGTGTACCACTGCGGAGATTCCACACGGCAAGAAAATTGTTTTGGTTCAATTTGTTGCCCCGACTTTGTTTCGGTTACATTATAAATTTTTTTTCACAGCATCAATAGATTTATTTTCTCTGACTGTAACAGCATATACGCAGTCTATTTCTTTTGCAGCCATGTTAAGTTTTATTTCACCAAGATAAGCAGCATTGTTTATGCAATCTTTAAAACTCTGATCGACATGGAATGATAGTAAAGTGTCTTCTTTAAAGCTGTTTAGACATAACTCGTTGTTGAATAATTCCTTGATTATACCTATATCAGTTTTGATTGATTCGGGTGAACATCTGTTTTGTAAGTTTTTTATAACACTATCACACCTTTCCAGCGAATTTTTGGATTTTTGTGTATAGAAATCATACACTGATTTAAGATTCTCAAGCGCCTTTGTTTCTAATTCTTCTAATTTTTGTCGCATTAGTTGACATTCTAGTATGATTAACATTCGTGTTTCCTCTTCGTCTTTATTCAGTTGGGAAATAAAGTTTTCAATTTTTGTCTTACTATCCTGAACATCTGACAGGATCCGGAGAATCCTCCTCGTCGGAATGAAATGTTGCCATAGTGAATGCAAAAGCTTTATTGTTTTTAATCTAAAAAAAAGTAAATAAAACTAATTAATAATGAAATATCAAGACTATATAGATATTGATTCTATGTTTAGTTTATTTTATCTACTATACCAGGGATGTAAAATCAGATTAATTGAAATCCTATTGTTAGATTGCTATTACTAATATTGATATTATATAACTGAAATTTATAGGTAATAAATGATTTGTGTGTTATTTCTAGTGTTATTTTGGCTTTTTTTGTTTCTGAAAAAAAAACAGTTAAGAAAGATGTCAAGTAAAAATCTAAATTGTCTGTATTAAAATATTGGCGCAATGTTTGATTAAATAGAAACAATTATGTATCAAAATGAAATGCAACTGTAGGAACAATTATAATAGAAATATGTTTAATTCATTAATTATTTCTTTTATATTTTTAAATACTTTAAAACTTGAAGGCTACAGGATGTCTAGTCGCTAGTTTTGCAATGTTTTAGTGTATTGAAGATTCCATGCTGATCAGTTAAGTTGAACGTCTCCAATCGAAATTTTATTCTTTTTTCCAAGTTTAATCTTTTTCCAAGTTTTATTTATAAGAATAGTTTATATTAATAAGAAATTGATTCCATCGGGTATTGAAGATATTTATAAATCTGATTATTTCCTATAAGTCAAGCTTTGGGAGTGGTGTCTGGAAAATAATTATGTTTTAAATATAACATCATAAAAAAACATGTACTGTTTGTATTACTTTTCGACATTTATATATAATGGGATTTGAAGCAATTTTGTTATCACGTAACTACATTTTCACGTTTGATGTAAACATAAAGAAGGAATAAAGAAATAACTGCACAGGCTATATATACATGTATGTATATATAAGTATGTATGTATAACACGCATGCTATTTGTGCATACGGGCGAACAAAAATGTCTTTCTGCGTTAAATCATCTAAAATGTGGAATGTTAGAAATCATTTACAATGTTAATTATCAATACTTGTACATGCTTGCGGGTTTTATGCGTTTAACATTTTGATATGAGGTATCGACATACAACATGCTAACTTTTTATATCTGATAAGTTACAGGTCAAGTTTAGTTTTCAGTTAATCTTTAAGTAATCTTTTGCTATCTTGAACTCTCTCTATCCCCAACACGTGCAAGAAAAGTCATATAGTGATATATAATTACTATTGAACTTTCAATATTTCTTCTAGTTCAAGGTAGTGCATTTAGATTGTCCCACGGACGGATATGCAAATATAAATGAAAGGCAGGTTTAAATGTTAAAGTCAAATAAGTAAAACTTTAAAATACTAGTAGGTTTATAACAGGTTGTGTGCGGTGCCGGGGGGAATCAAACTTACAACCCGAATTTCGAGTTTAACTAAGTGCAACACATCCTGGCGACTTATAGCCCTCGTTCGTCAGCAAGTTTGAATTCTCAAAACACAATGCAAGTTACATGTGTATCTTTACTTCTAAAAGTGTAAAAATAATTCTGTTTTGAATCATATAGTAGCATTTAGTAAAAATAAATGTTTCTAAAATTAGAATATTATGTGTAAAATACAATATCACCTTACCTTATTCCCGTCTATCCGTCACGTTCTCATATTTGTAACTGTTAAGATATCATGAAAGACTATTGATTTTTTACATCGTTATCAACTACATTTGGAAAACCTCTGGAGTTGTTTTGGAGAGAATGTGATTGGATGCTTATGCAGTAACAAAAATAACGGCAGTTTAATTAAGGTCGTTGTGCAAAGCCACTCAAACATGCATTACTGAATACATCCTGGTGATAAATCTCCATAAATCAATTTATAAAATGAAACATGCCCCTTGCTGTGAGGAAGATGTGTCGCCAACTTGTTCCGGTGGACAGATTTGCTGCCAGGAAAGATTCAATATTTTACAATTTATCATATTTGTATAAGTGGTTACAATTTAGGAACAAATGGGTGAACTATAAGATACATCAGTTAACGGAGTACTAAATCATTTATGAATCAATCTTAGATAGTAATAAGATATTTACGTTAAGACTGAGGATGAGAGCTATATATCACTATTACAGTTTTAATTTGAATTCCTCATCTAGTCCTTAACTATAAAACCTATAAACTTATTTGTAACTCAATTCCCATATTTCTTAATTGGTGGTTCAAGGCTAGAACTTCTGCCTCGAGAGAGGAAGGTTGTTGGTCCGAGCCCCGGTAGATCAATACACAAGACTTTAAAATTAGATATACTGCTTTTTGGCCTTGCTCTCGATATAAGGAAATCAAAATATCGACTAGTTCATCAGGCGTCACAGTAATGTGACTTTGGGAGAGGTATGCTTGTATGTGGCGTACTTTACAGCACTTTAACAAAAAGTCTTGCAGCCATCAGCGATTTTGAGGCAATAAGGTAACAAAAAGGTTACAAAATAAATAGTATATATATGTGTCATATTCATTTTAAGTTGAAATAAAGCACATGACAACGGTATATTTTGTTTTGCTTTTAATCCATTTTTCAATAAAATTCAAAACATTACAATGCATAAAGATTTTAAAACTCGCTGGTTAAAATAATCTAAACTTGATTAATATAAATGCATGTACACCAAGATTTCATACTTGTATAACATACCGAATGTAAATTGTTTCCTTACTCTTTTGATTATAACAGTGATTATATAGTGACGTTCCGAATGTACATTGTTCGCTATTCCGTTACCCTTGTGATTATATAGTGACGTTCCGAATGTACATTGTACGTTGTTCACTAACCCTTGTGATTATACAGTAACATACCAAATGTACATAGTTCGCTATTCAGTTACCCTTGTGATTATATAGTGACGTTCCGAATGTACATTATACGTTGTTCCGTTACCCTTGTGATTATATAGTGACGTACCGAATGTAAATTGCACGTTATTCCCTTACCCTTGTAATTATATTGCGACATACCGAATGTACATTGTACGTTATTCCGTTACCCTTGTGATTATATAGTGACGTACCGAATGTACATTGCACGTTATTCACTTACTCTTGTGATTATATAGCGACATACCGAATGTACATTGTACGTTATTCCGTTACCCTTGTGATTATATAGTGACATACCGAATGTACATTGCAAGTTCTTCCAATTCCCTTGTGAATAAACAACATAAAATTAAAACCATTAAACAATTTGGCATTGTAAATAATGTCAAAAATAGAAACTGACATTGTATTGCCACAGCAACCAAATTTTTATTGTACAGCTGTATTGCCAAAAACCAAATTTTTATTTTACAGCTGTATTGCAAAAAACCAATTTTTTATTTAACAGCTGTATTGCCACAGCAACCAAATTTTTATTCTACAGCTGTATTGCCACAACAACCAAATTTTTATTTATAGCTGTATTGCCACAGCAACCAAATTTTTATTCTACAGCTGTATTGCCACAACAACCAAATTTTTATTTTATAGCTGTATTGCCACAACAACCAAATTTTTATTCTACAGCTGTATTGCCAAAAACCAAATTTTTATTTTACAGCTGTATCATGCCACAACAACCAAATTTTTATTTTATAGCTGTATTGCCACAACAACCAAATTTTTATTCTACAGCTGTATTGCCACAACAACCAAATTTTTTTTCTACAGCTGTATTGCCAAAAACCAAATTTTTATTTTACAGCTGTATCATGCCACAACAACCAAATTTTTATTTTATAGCTGTATTGCCACAGCAACCAAATTTTTATTCTACAGCTGTATTGCCACAACAACCAAATTTTTTTTCTACAGCTGTATTGCCAAAAACCAAATTTTTATTTTACAGCTGTATTGCCACAGCAAACAAATTTTTATTTTATAGCTGTATTGCCACAGGAACCAAATTTTTATTCTACAGCTGTATTGCCACAACAACCAAATTTTTATTATACAGCTGTATTGCCAAAAACCAAATTTTTATTTTACAGCTGTATCGCCTTAACAACCAAATTTTTATTCTACAGCTGTATTGCCACAACAACCAAATTTTTATTATACAGCTGTATTGCCAAAAACCAAATTTTTATTTTACAGCTGTATCATGCCACAACAACCAAATTTTTATTTTATAGCTATATTGCCGCAACAACCAAATTTTTATTTTATAGCTGTATTGCCACAACAACCAAATTTTTATTCTACAGCTGTATTGCCACAGCAACCAAATTTTTATTCTACAGCTGTATTGCCACAGCAACCAAATTTTTATTCTACAGCTGTATTGCCACAACAACCAATTTTCATTCTACAGCTGTATTGCCATAACAACCAAATTTTTATTATACAGCTGTATTGCCATAACAACCAAATTTTTATTATACAGCTGTATTGCCAAAAACCTAATTTTTATTTTACAGCTGTATCATGCCACAACAACCAAATTTTTATTTTATAGCTGTATTGCCACAACAACCAAATTTTTATTTTATAGCTGTATTGCCACAGCAACCAAATTTTTATTCTACAGCTGTATTGCCAAAAACCAAATTTTTATTCTACAGCTGTATTGCCACAACAACCAAATTTTTATTCTACAGCTGTATTGCCACAACAACCAAATTTATATTATACAGCTGTATTGCCAAAAACCAAATTTTTATTCTACAGCTGTATTGCCACAACAACCAAATTTTTATTATACAGCTGTATTGCCAAAAACCAAATTTTTATTGTACAGCTGTATTGCCACAACAACCAAATTTTTATTCTACAGCTGTATTGCCACAGCAACCAAATTTTTATTGTACAGCTGTATTGCCACAACAACCAAATTTTTATTCTACAGCTGTATTGCCACAACAACCAAATTTTTTCTCCACAACCAAATTTTTATTCTACAGCTGTATTGCCAAAAACCAAATTTTTATTTTACAGCTGTATCATGCCACAACAACCAAATTTTTATTTTATAGCTGCATTGCCACAGCAACCAAATTTTTATTCTACAGCTGTATTGCCACAACAACCAAATTTTTTTTCTACAGCTGTATTGCCAAAAACCAAATTTTTATTTTACAGCTGTATTGCCACAGCAACCAAATTTTTATTTTATAGCTGTATTGCCACAGGAACCAAATTTTTATTCTACAGCTGTATTGCCACAACAACCAAATTTTTATTTTAGAGCTGTATTGCCAAAAACCAAATTTTTATTTTACAGCTGTATTGCCTTAACAACCAAATTTTTATTCTACAGCTGTATTGCCACAACAACAAAATTTTTATTATACAGCTGTATTGCCAAAAACCAAATTTTTATTTTACAGCTGTATCATGCCACAACAACCAAATTTTTATTTTATAGCTGTATTGCCACAACAACCAAATTTTTATTCTACAGCTGTATTGCCACAACAACCAAATTTTTATTCTACAGCTGTATTGCCACAACAACCAAATTTTTATTATACAGCTGTATTGCCAAAAACCAAATTTTTATTCTACAGCTGTATTGCCACAACAACCAAATTTTTATTATACAGCTGTATTGCCAAAAACCAAATTTTTATTCTACAGCTGTATTGCCACAACAACCAAATTTTTATTCTACAGCTGTATTGCCACAACAACCAAATTTTTATTATACAGCTGTATTGCCAAAAACCAAATTTTTATTCTACAGCTGTATTGCCACAACAACCAAATTTTTATTATACAGCTGTATTGCCAAAAACCAAATTTTTATTGTACAGCTGTATTGCCACAGCAACCAAATTTTTATTCTACAGCTGTATTGCCACAGCAAGCAAATTTTTATTGTACAGCTGTATTGCCACAACAACCAAATTTTTATTCTACAGCTGTATTGCCACAACAACCAAATTTTTTCTCCACAACCAAATTTTTATTCTACAGCTGTATTGCCAAAAACCAAATTTTTATTTTACAGCTGTATCATGCCACAACAACCAAATTTTTATTTTATAGCTGTATTGCCACAGCAACCAAATTTTTATTCTACAGTTGTATTGCCACAACAACCAATTTTTTTTTCTACAGCTGTATTGCCAAAAACCAAATTTTTATTTTACAGCTGTATTGCCACAGCAACCAAATTTTTATTTTATAGCTGTATTGCCACAGGAACCAAATTTTTATTCTACAGCTGTATTGCCACAACAACCAAATTTTTATTATACAGCTGTATTGCCAAAAACCAAATTTTTATTTTACAGCTGTATCATGCCACAACAACCAAATTTTTATTTTATAGCTGTATTGCCACAACAACCAAATTTTTATTTTATAGCTGTATTGCCACAACAACCAAATTTTTATTCTACAGCTGTATTGCCACAGCTACCAAATTTTTATTCTACAGCTGTATTGCCACAGCAACCAAATTTTTATTCTACAGCTGTATTGCCACAACAACCAAATTTTTATTCTACAGCTGTATTGCCACAACAACCAAATTTTTATTATACAGCTGTATTGCCAAAAACTAAATTTTTATTTTACAGCTGTATCATGCCACAACAACCAAATTTTTATTTTAAAGCTGTATTGCCACAAACCAAATTTTTATTTTATAGCTGTATTGCCACAGCAACCAAATTTTTATTGTACAGCTGTATTGCCACAACAACCAAATATTTAATCTACAGCTGTATTGCCACAACAACCAAATTTTTTCTCCACAACCAAATTTTTATTCTACAGCTGTATTGCCAAAAACCAAATTTTTATTTTACAGCTGTATCATGCCACAACAACCAAATTTTTATTTTATAGCTGTATTGCCACAGCAACCAAATTTTTATTCTACAGCTGTATTGCCACAACAACCAAATTTTTTTTCTACAGCTGTATTGCCAAAAACCAAATTTTTATTTTACAGCTGTATTGCCACAGCAACCAGATTTTTATTTTATAGCTGTATTGCCACAGGAACCAAATTTTTATTCTACAGCTGTATTGCCACAACAACCAAATTTTTATTTTACAGCTGTATTGCCAAAAACCAAATTTTTATTTTACAGCTGTATTGCCTTAACAACCAAATTTTTATTCTACAGCTGTATTGCCACAACAACCAAATTTTTATTATACAGCTGTATTGCCAAAAACCAAATTTTTATTTTACAGCTGTATCATGCCACAACAACCAAATTTTTATTTTATAGCTGTATTGCCACAACAACCAAATTTTTATTTTATAGCTGTATTGCCACAACAACCAAATTTTTTTTCTACAGCTGTATTGCCACAGCAACCAAATTTTTATTCTACAGCTGTATTGCCACAGCAACCAAATTTTTATTCTACAGCTGTATTGCCACAACAACCAAATTTTTATTCTACAGCTGTATTGTCACAATAACCAAATTTTTATTATACAGCTGTATTGCCAAAAACCAAATTTTTATTTTACAGCTGTATCATGCCACAACAACCAAATTTTTATTTTATAGCTGTATTGCCACAAACCAAATTTTTATTTTATAGCTGTATTGCCACAGCAACCAAATTTTTATTCTACAGTTGTATTGCCAAAAACCAAATTTTTATTTTACAGCTGTATTGCCACAACAACCAAATTTTTATTCTACAGCTGTATTGCCACAACAACCAAATTTTTATTATACAGCTGTATTGCCAAAAACCAAATTTTTATTCTACAGCTGTATTGCCACAACAACCAAATTTTTATTATACAGCTGTATTGCCAAAAACCAAATTTTTATTGTACAGCTGTATTGCCACAGCAACCAAATTTTTATTCTACAGCTGTATTGCCACAGCAAGCAAATTTTTATTGTACAGCTGTATTGCCACAACAAACAAATTTTTATTCTACAGCTGTATTGCCACAACAACCAAATTTTTTCTCCACAACCAAATTTTTATTCTACAGCTGTATTGCCAAAAACCAAATTTTTATTTTACAGCTGTATCATGCCACAACAACCAAATTTTTATTTTATAGCTGTATTGCCACAGCAACCAAATTTTTATTCTACAGCTGTATTGCCACAACAACCAAATTTTTTTTCTACAGCTGTATTGCCAAAAACCAAATTTTTATTTTACAGCTGTATTGCCACAGCAACCAAATTTTTATTTTATAGCTGTATTGCCACAGGAACCAAATTTTTATTCTACAGCTGTATTGCCACAACAACCAAATTTTTATTATACAGCTGTATTGCCAAAAACCAAATTTTTATTTTACAGCTGTATCATGCCACAACAACCAAATTTTTATTTTATAGCTGTATTGCCACAACAACCAAATTTTTATTTTATAGCTGTATTGCCACAACAACCAAATTTTTATTCTACAGCTGTATTGCCACAGCAACCAAATTTTTATTCTACAGCTGTATTGCCACAGCAACCAAATTTTTATTCTACAGCTGTATTGCCACAACAACCAAATTTTTATTCTACATCTGTATTGCCACAACAACCAAATTTTTATTATACAGCTGTATTGCCAAAAACCAAATTTTTATTTTACAGCTGTATCATGCCACAACAACCAAATTTTTATTTTATAGCTGTATTGCCACAAACCAAATTTTTATTTTATAGCTGTATTGCCACAGCAACCAAATTTTTATTCTACAGTTGTTTTGCCAAAAACCAAATTTTTATTTTACAGCTGTATTGCCACAACAACCAAATTTTTATTCTACAGCTGAATTGCCACAACAACCAAATTTTTATTATACAGCTGTATTGCCAAAAACCAAATTTTTATTCTACAGCTGTATTGCCACAACAACCAAATTTTTATTCTACAGCTGTATTGCCACAACAACCAAATTTTTATTATACAGCTGTATTGCCAAAAACCAAATTTTTATTGTACAGCTGTATTGCCACAGCAATCAAATTTTTATTCTACAGCTGTATTGCCACAGCAAGCAAATTTTTATTGTACAGCTGTATTACCACAACAACCAAATTTTTATTCTACAGCTGTATTGCCACAACAACCAAATTTTTTCTCCACAACCAAATTTTTATTCTACAGCTGTATTGCCAAAAACCAAATTTTTATTTTACAGCTGTATCATACCACAACAACCAAATTTTTATTTTATAGCAGAATTGCCACAGCAACCAAATTTTTATTCTACAGCTGTATTGCCACAACAACCAAATTTTTTTTCTACAGCTGTATTGCCAAAAACCAAATTTTTATTTTACAGCTGTATTGCCACAGCAACCAAATTTTTATTTTATAGCTGTATTGCCACAGGAACCAAATTTTTATTCTACAGCTGTATTGCCACAACAACCAAATTTTTATTATACAGCTGTATTGCCAAAAACCAAATTTTTATTTTACAACTGTATTGCCACAACAACCAAATTTTTATTCTACAGCTGTATTGCCACAACAACCAAATTTTTATTATACAGCTGTATTGCCAAAAACCAAATTTTTATTGTACAGCTGTATTGCCACAGCAATCAAATTTTTATTCTACAGCTGTATTGCCACAGCAAGCAAATTTTTATTGTACAGCTGTATTGCCACAACAACCAAATTTTTATTCTACAGCTGTATTGCCACAACAACCAAATTTTTTCTCCACAACCAAAATTTTATTCTACAGCTGTATTGCCAAAAACCAAATTTTTATTTTACAGCTGTATCATACCACAACAACCAAATTTTTATTTTATAGCAGAATTGCCACAGCAACCAAATTTTTATTCTACAGCTGTATTGCCACAACAACCAAATTTTTTTTCTACAGCTGTATTGCCAAAAACCAAATTTTTATTTTACAGCTGTATTGCCACAGCAACCAAATTTTTATCTTATAGCTGTATTGCCACAGGAACCAAATTTTTATTCTACAGCTGTATTGCCACAACAACCAAATTTTTATTATACAGCTGTATTGCCAAAAACCAAATTTTTATTTTACAACTGTATCATGCCACAACAACCAATATTTATTTTATAGCTGTATTGCCACAACAACCAAATTTTTATTTTATAGCTGTATTGCCACAACAACCAAATTTATATTCTACAGCTGTATTGCCACAGCAACCAAATTTTTATTCTACAGCTGTATTGCCACAGCAACCAAATTTTTATTCTACAGCTGTATTGCCACAACAACCAAATTTTTATTCTACAGCTGTATTGCCACAACAACCAAATTTTTATTATACAGCTGTATTGCCAAAAACCAAATTTTTATTTTACAGCTGTATCATGCCACAACAACCAAATTTTTATTTTATAGCTGTATTGCCACAACAACCAAATTTTTATTTTATAGCTGTATTGCCACAGCAACCAAATTTTTATTCTACAGCTGTATTGCCAAAAACCAAATTTTTATTTTACAGCTGTATTGCCACAACAACCAAATTTTTTTTCTAAAGCTGTATTGCCACAACAACCAAATTTTTATTATACAGCTGTATTGCCAAAAACCAAATTTTTATTGTACAGCTGTATTGCCACAACAACCAAATTTTTATTATACAGCTGTATTGCCAAAAACCATAATTTTTATTGTACAGCTGTATTGCCACAACAACCAAATTTTTATTCTACAGCTGTATTGCCACAACAACCAAATTTTTATTCTACAGCTGTATTGCCACAACAACCAAATTTTTTTTCTACAACCAAATCTTTATTCTACAGCTGTATTGCCAAAAACCAAATTTTTATTTTACAGCTGTATCATGCCACAACAACCAAATTTTTATTTTATAGCTGTATTGCCACAGCAACCAAATTTTTATTCTACAGCTGTATTGCTACAACAACCAAATTTTTTTTCTACAGCTGTATTGCCAAAACCAAATTTTTATTTTACAGCTATATTGCCACAGCAACCAAATTTTTATTTTATAGCTGTATTGCCACAGGAACCAAATTTTTATTCTACAGCTGTATTGCCACAACAACCAAATTTTTATTATACAGCTGTATTGCCAAAAACGAAATTTTTATTGTACAGCTGTATTGCCACAACAACCAAATTTTTATTCTACAGCTGTATTGCCACAGCAACCAATTTTTATTGTACAGCTGTATTGCCACAACAACCAAATTTTTATTCTACAGCTGTATTGCCACAACAACCAAATTTTTTCTCCACAACCAAATTTTTATTCTACAATTGTATTGCCAAAAACCAAATTTTTATTTTACAGCTGTATCATGCCACAACAACCAAATTTTTATTTTATAGCTGTATTGCCACAGCAACCAAATTTTTATTCTACAGCTGTATTGCCACAACAACCAATTTTTTTTTCTACAGCTGTATTGCCAAAAACCAAATTTTTATTTTACAGCTGTATTGCCACAGCAACCAAATTTTTATTTTATAGCTGTATTGCCACAACAACCAAATTTTTATTCTACAGCTGTATTGCCACAACAACCAAATTTTTATTTTACAGCTGTATTGCCAAAAACCAAATTTTTATTTTACAGCTGTATTGCCTTAACAACCAAATTTTTATTCTACAGCTGTATTGCCACAACAACCAATTTTTTATTATACAGCTGTACTGCCACAACAACCAAATTTTTATTCTACAGCTGTATTGCAACAGCAACCAAATTTTTATTCTACAGCTGTATTGCCACAACAACCAAATTTTTATTCTACAGCTGTATTGCCACAACAACCAAATTTTTATTATACAGCTGTATTGCCAAAAACCAAATTTTTATTTTACAGCTGTATCATGCCACAACAACCAAATTTTTATTTTATAGCTGTATTGCCACAAACCAAATTTTTATTATACAGCTGTATAACCACAGCAACCAAATTTTTATTCTACAGTTGTATTGCCAAAAACCAAATTTTTATTTTACAGCTGTATTGCCACAACAACCAAATTTTATTCTACAGCTGTATTGCCAAAACAACCAAATTTTTATTCTACAGCTGTATTGCCACAACAACCAAATTTTTTCTCCACAACCAAATTTTTATTCTACAGCTGTATTGCAAAAAACCAAATTTTTATTTTACAGCTGTATCATGCCACAACAACCAAATTTTTATTTTATAGCTGTATTGCCACAAACCAAATTTTTATTTTATAGCTGTATTGCCACAGGAACCAAATTTTTATTCTACAGCTGTATTGCCACAACAACCAAATTTTTATTATACAGCTGTATTGCCAAAAACCAAATTTTTATTTTACAGCTGTATCATGCCACAACAACCAAATTTTAATTCTACAGCTGTATTGCCACAACAACCAAATTTTTATTATACAGCTGTATTGCCAAAAACCAAATTTTTATTTTACAGCTGTATCATGCCACAACAACCAAATTTTTATTTTATAGCTGTATTGCCACAACAACCAAATTTTTATTTTATAGCTGTATTGCCACAGCAACCAAATTTTTATTCTACAGCTGTATTGCCAAAAACCAAATTTTTATTTTACAGCTGTATTGCCACAACAACCAAATTTTTTTTCTAAAGCTGTATTGCCACAACAACCAAATTTTTATTATACAGATGTATTGCCAAAAACCAAATTTTTATTGTACAGCTGTATTGCCACAACAACCAAATTTTTATTATACAGCTGTATTGCCAAAAACCAAATTTTTATTGCACAGCTGTATTGCCACAACAACCAAATTTTTATTCTACAGCTGTATTGCCACAACAACCAAATTTTTTTTCTACAACCAAATTTTTATTCTACAGCTGTATTGCCAAAAACCAAATTTTTATTTTACAGCTGTATCATGCCACAACAACCAAATTTTTATTTTATAGCTGTATTGCCACAGCAACCAAATTTTTATTCTACAGCTGTATTGCCACAACAACCAAATTTTTTTTCTACAGCTGTATTGCCAAAAACCAAATTTTTATTTTACAGCTGTATTGCCACAGCAACCAAATTTTTATTTTATAGCTGTATTGCCACAGGAACCAAATTTTTATTCTACAGCTGTATTGCCACAACAACCAAATTTTTATTATACAGCTGTATTGCCAAAAACCAAATTTTTATTTTACAGCTGTATTGCCTTAACGACCAAATTTTTATTCTACAGCTGTATTGCCACAACAACCAAATTTTTATTATACAGCTGTATTGCCAAAAACCAAATTTTTATTTTACAGCTGTATCATGCCACAACAACCAAATTTTTATTTTATAGCTGTATTGCCACAACAACCAAATTTTTATTTTATAGCTGTATTGCCACAACAACCAAATTTTTATTCTACAGCTGTATTGCCACAGCAACCAAATTTTTATTCTACAGCTGTATTGCCACAGCAACCAAATTTTTATTCTACAGCTGTATTGCCACAACAACCAAATTTTTATTCTACAGCTGTATCATGCCACAACAACCAAATTTTTATTTTATAGCTGTATTGCCACAACAACCAAATTTTTATTCTACAGCTGTATTGCCACAGCAACCAAATTTTTATTCTACAGCTGTATTGCCACAGCAACCAAATTTTTATTCTACAGCTGTATTGCCACAACAACCAAATTTTTATTCTACAGCTGTATTGCCACAACAACCAAATTTTTTTTCTACAGCTGTATTGCCAAAAACCAAATTTTTATTTTACAGCTGTATCATGCCACAACAACCAAATTTTTATCTTATAGCTGTATTGCCACAACAACCAAATTTTTATTTTATAGCTGTATTGCCACAGCAACCAAATTTTTATTCTACAGCTGTATTGCCAAAAACCAAATTATTATTTTACAGCTGTATTGCCACAACAACCAAATTTTATTCTACAGCTGTATTGCCACAACAACCAAATTTTTATTATACAGCTGTATTGCCAAAAACCAAATTTTTATTCTACAGCTGTATTGCCACAACAACCAAATTTTTATTATACAGCTGTATTGCCAAAAACCAAATTTTTATTGTACAGCTGTATTGCCACAACAACCAAATTTTTATTCTACAGCTGTATTGCCACAGCAATCAAATTTTTATTGTACAGCTGTATTGCCACAACAACCAAATTTTTATTCTACAGTTGTATTGCCACAACAACCAATTTTTTTTTTACAACCAAATTTTTATTCTACAGCTGTATTGCCACAACAACCAAATTTTTATTTTATAGCTGTTTTGCCACAACAACCAAATTTTTATTCTACAGCTGTATTGCCACAACAACCAAATTTTTTTTCTACAGCTGTATTGCCAAAAAACCAAATTTTTATTTTACAGCTGTATTGCCACAGCAACCAAATTTTTATTTTATAGCTGTATTGCCACAGCAACCAAATTTTTATTCTACAGCTGTATTGCCACAACAACCAAATTTTTATTCTACAGCTGTATTGCCAAAAACCAAATTTTTTATTTAACAGCTGCATTGCCACAACAACCAAATTTTTATTCAACAGCTGTATTGCCACAACAACCAAATTTTTATTTTACAGCTGTATTGCCAAAAACCAAATTTTTATTCTACAGCTGTATTGCCACAACAACCAAATTTTTATTATACAGCTGTATTGCCAAAAACCAAATTTTTATTGTACAGCTGTATTGCCACAACAACCAAATTTTTATTATACAGCTGTATTGCCAAAAACCAAATTTTTATTTTACAGCTGTATTGCCTTAACGACCAAATTTTTATTCTACAGCTGTATTGCCACAACAACCAAATTTTTATTATACAGCTGTATTGCCAAAAACCAAATTTTTATTTTACAGCTGTATCATGCCACAACAACCAAATTTTTATTTTATAGCTGTATTGCCACAACAACCAAATTTTTATTTTATAGCTGTTTTGCCACAACAACCAAATTTTTATTCTACAGCTGTATTGCCACAGCAACCAAATTTTTATTCTACAGCTGTATTGCCACAACAACCAAATTTTTATTCTACAGCTGTATCATGCCACAACAACCAAATTTTTATTTTATAGCTGTATTGCCACAACAACCAAATTTTTATTCTACAGCTGTATTGCCACAGCAACCAAATTTTTATTCTACAGCTGTATTGCCACAGCAACCAAATTTTTATTCTACAGCTGTATTGCCACAACAACCAAATTTTTATTCTACAGCTGTATTGCCTCAACAACCAAATTTTTTTTCTACAGCTGTATTGCCAAAAACCAAATTTTTATTTTACAGCTGTATCATGCCACAACAACCAAATTTTTATTTTATAGCTGTATTGCCACAACAACCAAATTTTTATTTTATAGCTGTATTGCCACAGCAACCAAATTTTTATTCTACAGCTGTATTGCCAAAAACCAAATTATTATTTTACAGCTGTATTGCCACAACAACCAAATTTTATTCTACAGCTGTATTGCCACAACAACCAAATTTTTATTATACAGCTGTATTGCCAAAAACCAAATTTTTATTCTACAGCTGTATTGCCACAACAACCAAATTTTTATTATACAGCTGTATTGCCAAAAACCAAATTTTTATTGTACAGCTGTATTGCCACAACAACCAAATTTTTATTCTACAGCTGTATTGCCACAGCAATCAAATTTTTATTGTACAGCTGTATTGCCACAACAACCAAATTTTTATTCTACAGTTGTATTGCCACAACAACCAATTTTTTTTTTACAACCAAATTTTTATTCTACAGCTGTATTGCCACAACAACCAAATTTTTATTTTATAGCTGTTTTGCCACAACAACCAAATTTTTATTCTACAGCTGTATTGCCACAACAACCAAATTTTTTTTCTACAGCTGTATTGCCAAAAAACCAAATTTTTATTTTACAGCTGTATTGCCACAGCAACCAAATTTTTATTTTATAGCTGTATTGCCACAGCAACCAAATTTTTATTCTACAGCTGTATTGCCACAACAACCAAATTTTTATTATACAGCTGTATTGCCAAAAATCAAATTTTTATTCTACAGCTGTATTGCCACAACAACCAAATTTTTATTCTACAGCTGTATTGCCACAACAACCAAATTTTTATTATACAGCTGTATTGCCACAACAACAAAATTTTTATTTTACAGCTGTATCATGCCACAACAACCAAATTTTTATTTTATAGCTGTATTGCCACAACAACCAAATTTTTATTTTATAGCTGTATTGCCACAACAACCAAATTTTTATTCTACAGCTGTATTGCCAAAAACCAAATTTTTTATTTAACAGCTGTATTGCCACAACAACCAAATTTTTATTTTATAGCTGTTTTGCCACAACAACCAAATTTTTATTCTACAGCTGTATTGCCACAACAACCAAATTTTTTTTCTACAGCTGTATTGCCAAAAAACCAAATTTTTATTTTACAGCTGTATTGCCACAGCAACCAAATTTTTATTTTATAGCTGTATTGCCACAGCAACCAAATTTTTATTCTACAGCTGTATTGCCACAACAACCAAATTTTTATTATACAGCTGTATTGCCAAAAACCAAATTTTTATTCTACAGCTGTATTGCCACAACAACCAAATTTTTATTCTACAGCTGTATTGCCACAACAACCAAATTTTTATTATACAGCTGTATTGCCACAACAACAAAATTTTTATTTTACAGCTGTATCATGCCACAACAACCAAATTTTTATTTTATAGCTGTATTGCCACAACAACCAAATTTTTATTTTATAGCTGTATTGCCACAACAACCAAATTTTTATTCTACAGCTGTATTGCCAAAAACCAAATTTTTTATTTAACAGCTGTATTGCCACAACAACCAAATTTTTATTCAACAGCTGTATTGCCACAACAACCAAATTTTTATTTTACAGCTGTATTGCCAAAAACCAAATTTTTATTCTACAGCTGTATTGCCACAACAACCAAATTTTTATTATACAGCTGTATTGCCAAAAACCAAATTTTTATTGTACAGCTGTATTGCCAAAAACCAAATTTTTATTCTACAGCTGTATTGCCACAGCAACCAAATTTTTATTGTACAGCTGTATTGCCACAACAACCAAATTTTTATTGTACAGCTGTATTGCCACAACAACCAAATTTTTATTGTACAGCTGTATTGCCACAACAACCAAATTTTTTTTCTACAACCAAATTTTTATTCTACAGCTGTATTGCCACAACAACCAAATTTTTATTCTACAGCTGTATTGCCACAGCAACCAAATTATTATTTTATAGCTGTTTTGCCACAACAACCAAATTTTTTTTCTACAGCTGTATTGCCACAGCAACCAAATTTTTATTTTACAGCTGTATTGCCACAGCAACCAAATTTTTATTCTACAGCTGTATTGCCAAAAACCAAATTTTCATTTTACAGCTGTATCATGCCACAACAACCAAATTTTAATTTTGTAGCTGTATTGCCACAGCAACCAAATTTTTATTTTATAGCTGTATTGCCACAGCAACCAAATTTTGATTTTTAAACAAAGCTGCAATACACTTTAAAACTACACGTTTTATCATTATTACTACAGATGTGATAATTTCCGATGTTCTTGACTGATTTGAT
Source organism: Tegillarca granosa (assembly GCA_029721355.1). Lineage (NCBI taxonomy): Eukaryota > Metazoa > Mollusca > Bivalvia > Arcoida > Arcidae > Tegillarca > Tegillarca granosa. Next base: position 35,672,077 of record CM056598.1, on the reverse strand, counting down.
GTATACAGTGCCAAACAGATAAGGCTTAAATGTTATCAAAATTACTGTACGTTAGTTCAAATAGTTTATAAAGCTAAACAATAATTAAATTTGGGAAGTTTTAACGTAAACTGTTTAATCAATTACTAAGGAAGACATGTTCTGTAAAATTTCAGTTTTATATCTTCTTAAACTACAAGGGTTTAAAGTTATAATTATATTTGGAAACTCATTCCACAAACAGATCTTTATCATATTATGTTCTATTCTGAATAATTGCTTTTAACCTCTAGAGATACCATGTGATTGTTTTCACTTAGTAACAATACAATATTTATAAGAGTAAATATCAGACATTATTACTTATAAGAAATCCCGTTATAAATAACTAATAACTTAATAAAACATAAAACTGTTTAACGTCAGTAAGAGATAACTAACATAGAAGAATATAATAAAATTCGTTACAGAGCGTGAAATTTTTCATTACGAGCATAAGGTCACTAACGCACTCTTTCAACATATTTGTTGAAATATACTATATTTCACATAGTCCGTCATTTTTGTTTTGTAAACAAAAGCACGTGTACCGGCGCGTTGGAATACATTACGTAATCGTTACCTAGATAGCACGCGACATCTTAACTCCGACCGTAAAACAGAGATTTTACTGCGGTCGAGGTCCAATCAAAATTCTGTTTACAAAATATTTGCATTACAATTTTTCATTAAGAGCATAAGGTCACTAACGCACTATTTCAACATATTTGTCTTCCTATAAATAAAATTTTCTGAATAAATAATAAATTCGTTGGTAAAGAATAAAAAATCTCGTTTATTGTTTGCGCCTTTTTTTGTTAAAAATGAAAACCGCCAAAATCGACAACTCGAATGATCACTTCAAGACCAATAAAAATAACTCGTAAAATATTATATTTATGTGGACAGCGAGCTACCATGTTAAAAATTTTATTTGTATAAAGATTTTATACACGGTAGCGTGTGTCAGTGAGCTAAACGATAAATCTCATTTACGACATGTGAGTTAGCACTTTGAAGCTTCTTTGCGCGCTGATTGTAATCTATGAAGCTATGTCAACATGCTAATATGTAAAAACTTGCGCATCGATTTCAATTTCCAACTTGATCCACCAGTTAGCAGGTAAAAGACATCTTTTGAATGGCGATTTATATATATGATAGTGCGTATAAAGGCTTAGTTTTTTTTCAGATATTGTATCCCACTGCAAACAGCTGATAGAAGCTGATAACATGTTTATAATATAATCAAAAAGAGTGATTATTTCTATAAAGCAAAGGCGAAATCGAAATCGTAATTTAATGAGTTACATACATATACAGAAATGTATTGACAGTAAGAAGGACAGACTTGGCTATGGTTTATCTTCGATTTCAATTCAATTTAACCAACAATCTTAAGGCAGACATAGTATACAACGTTTGTGAATACAAGAAATAGTTAACAAGGTCAATGTATCAACAAAATTATGCAAATATTGCTGTGTTTATCGATCTGTTTTGTCAGTGGTAAACTAGCCGATAAATGCTCACTTGATCGGCAGTACAATCATAGGCATAGTATGTTACTAGTAGCATACTTCTATCTTCATTCACAGCAATTGCTCGAATAGCATTGGGACTTTCCAATAACATGTCCCAATGGGTTCCATTTTGTGAAATATAATATATTACGGAATCGCATACAACAAGTACACCTCCGCCAATGGCTGCCAAACCCCTCGGAACATCGCTCCATGACTTGACTTTACTCTTCCATCTCTGTGATCCATTATGCTCTATACAACGTATAGTGCATTTACCGACAGCGCCTTTAACATAATAAATTGAATCTGTTACTGGACAGATAGCAATATAGCTGGCCTGATTCATTATTGTTATTCCATTTGGATCCCTACTAATCGTCTTCATGAGTTGCTTATCCAAATTGTATATTCTTACACAATCGTCGAATTCATGAGTCGATTCACAAAAAACGTACATCATTCTGTTGGCAGATGTTATTCCTCTACAAGGCTGAGAGGTATTCAGAGAATCGATTTGCTGGCATTTAATGTCAAAAAAGTAAATGTTCATATCTTTTGGGCATGTCACAGCAATTTCGCCATTATCCAATTGTGTGATATCAAATGGTTTTATTGTACATCCTAAAAACGCTTCAGCGATTAACTGTAAAGAGACGGAGAAAAGTTTAATCTTTCTGTGTTTGTTATCAGCTATCGCTATTGTTCCATCCTTGAGAAAGCAAACACCGCTACAGCAACAAAAGGATTTTTCTTCAACTGTCTTGGCTTTAAAATGAACTACAAATTCAGACTTAACAGAAAAAAAATGTTGTCGCATATTACTTGCGGTTTGAGGTTCTTCTCTTCTATTTGGTGACAGGGGATATTGTCCGTCGTAAGCTTGTGATGCCGATTGCGAATACTGGCTGCCGTATACTACCGGTATTCCAATAATATCAGCCTGATTGCCAATGGGCTTTTCAAGGACTTGTTCATAAGACGGTGGCGGTGGCTGGTCTAACGACGCTGTTGAGTAACCAGCATATTGTGGTGAATATGTAGCTTGGCAACTTTGTAAGGCTTCTAAATGTTTATCCATTGGCCCTGCAGGCATGTTAAAACGATCAGAAGGCAATTGACTATTTCCCTTTGTTTGTACTGAGTTATTTACAATGACATGACCTAATGATGTTGCTTGATCTACACTCTGCTTTAATCTTTGGTTGAATTCAACTACTAGCGTATTTCTTCCTGGCCCAAATGATAAGAACATTTTTGACAGATCGCTATTTAAAAACTGTATGAATTCATCGGCGCCATTACTTATATTGTCTCTCTGTAACATTGCCAAGAGTTCAACACATCTAGCTAAATGTCTTCTTGAAACATCAGTTTGATTTTCACACAAACGATCAAGATCACTTAGTAGAACTGTTTCTAATTCTTTTAACTTTGATCGCATTAACTCGCTCTCCTGGACAATATTTACTCTTTGCTCTTTCTGTTCATTTTCTAATGTCTGTATAAATGTTTCAATTCGACTTTTTAAATCTGACATATTCTTGAGTATTTCTTTTGACTCTGAATTAGTGTATTTACTGTCAGTGTTTGAGTCCAAAGTAATAATATTGCACTGTTTGTGCTCAAAGACAGCACAGTTGGAACAAATAGTCTTCCCATGGTTTGAGCAATAAAATTCCACTACTTTACTGTGAACGTTACATATTGATGGCTCCATCATGGAAGTTCATCAACGATTGGATTAACACTTATTATTCAACAAATATCAATCTGAAAATAAACAATATCATAAAAGCAGTTTAATCGATATATTACAAACTATGTTATATCTAATCCCATCAAAAGGGAGTGGTCTAAATGCGCACTTAAGATAACAGAGCCTCTTAAAGTCATGCCCAGGCAGATCCTTATGTTAGATTTGTCGGTTCCCTTCCTAAAGATTACGGATTGATTTGGTCACCCCAGTTTTCTCCACCATTCCAGAACTGACGACCTCGATACTAGAGATACTATTTCATGTGCGACTAACAAAAAATTCACAATGGCTTGATTCAACCATTTAAAAATTCAAATTCAAATACAAACTTAAGTAGAGAACGAACAACAGAAAAACTTGCGTCATGTAACCCTGGTGTTTGGAAGCATAATATTGTGTGTGTATTGATTTGCGTGATGCGTATTGTGTTGTCCCTGTTTACGTTTTAATTGCCACGTGTACTTTGTCTACATACATGTATTACATGTTTAGACAACTAACATCATCTAATTATCTTGAAACTTAAAATTTACTGCCAATGCTCTTCATTTTCTGATTACATACATGAACGTCCAACAACGAAATATAGAGTGACTATTGAATTTCAATCAAAGGTCATCCGATAATCCTGTGTGATTTATGAAATATTACTTCAAAAATACTGGTGAAAATTATGATGGTTTAAATCCACAGTTTGAAGTACATATTTTTTATGCAAAGATAAATATAACAATAAAACGTTGATTGATATTTAGTTCGCCGTTAAGTATTACGTATTTACTTCCCTTTAAAGTCATTCGGTTTACTACATTGTTGATTGGAATGGATGCAATAAAATTATTATTATTATTATTATTATTATTATTATATAACACTATGTCTTGATTCAGTGGTAGTTTTATTTGGCTCATTACAAGAGCTAAAGTAAACTAGCACTTGAATCACAAATATCACGATTCAATAAGTAGAGCGCAATGTTTTACAATCGGATCATTTCTAACTTACATTAGTGAAAAATAAAAATGTTAATTTAGCATGATAAATAAAGAACATTGTGTGTAACACCATTATCAATCAAGTCTTTATCAAGTGGTTCATTTACAACGACAAGGATTTAGAATCGTGTAAAATGTCGATAATGAGACCAGTGGTTACAACTTAATCCATGTATTATCGATCATTTAAAACGAAAATAGTAAATTATACGGGATTTAATCACCGGAAGATGAAATCGAATGTCGTTGGTTTTTACTGGACATTACGATTACCCTTTGTATTTAAATCACTCATCACCGTTACTATTTTTAACATCCATAAACATAATGAATGTATGATGCATCCATTAAACATACATTTAGTAAATACATATAAATCGTAATAATTTAGGTTATAACCAGACATACAATTCTTTCAGATGTAATAACATACCATATGCCACAATACCAGGTGGAAGTTTCATCTGTCGTTGACTTGTTTTCAGTTTTGACAGCGATCTTTTTCTTAGCCAACCTCCATCATTGACCTTATTCTTACCTTAGGAGGGAGATAACTCGTTCTAGCTCTGATGTACTGTGAAGACCTGATTTGCATTCCAGAATGCACGAGTTTGTATATTACTACAAAGCTAATGATTTATATTTAAAAGTTGATAATTGTACTGTAAATCCTTCAACATTCAAAGCATGCATAAATATATTTATCGAGAAACAAAAATAGGGAAAACCACTTTGGGAAAATAGACCAATATCTTTTTAGACAAAATCGATTTTATTAACCTTTTAAATTAAAAATTGTTCAAATATAAAAATTAAAATTTACGTAAAATATAGCAAGTACTTTTTATTTATCGACAATTGTAAAAAAAAATCATAAATAGTTACTTTAGTCTTGAAATTGGAAAAAAAGTTATACATATATATATAAACCAGATTTTAAACATCTGGAATAATCTAATAACCCAGCTCCCAACGACTTTGGTCGAACAACGGCGCGGGCATTCGGACATGATTTCGTTGGTTTTATGGCGTTTTACACCCCAGTCAAGATTCTTTCACATATATAGAGGCCGTCAATTAGTGATCGTAGAGGAAACTACTCGAGAAGACCTCTAAAATAAATAAATAAATAATGATAGAAAAGAATTTATTCATGGTTCCAATTTGCCAATATCTTCGTCATGATTTTTTTATAACAGGAATTCATATTCTTTATAATATTATTTTTCAAAACACGAAACATTCATGTAACATGATTTTCATCTATTTAACAAGATCAACATTTTCAGAAATTGTCTTATATTTTATTTATTTATTTATTCTATCGTTTATTAAAATCTGAATATTCATATTCTGTTACTTTTAACATACACGATAAGCATATTTATGAAATGTATTGAGGTGTGCAGGTCCCATAACACCTGGTAAATTGATATGTCATATGCGAAATTTTGATTTTTTACAAAATAAAATATTCTAAATTTTGCACATGACAGCTGTGATATGTTAAATCATTCACAACCTACATGTACATTTTAAGAAATAAATAATCTTACCAACTGAATATTTGTCATATGTAAAATTTTGAGTTTACAATAATCTCGCTTAGTATATTTTTGTCACGTGTAAAATTTTAAATATTTTAGAAAAATTCTAAATTTTTGAATGACACAGTGACAACGTGACGCCAAGTGTTGTTGTTTTAATACTTACACAAGCTCTAAACCACCCACCTTTTTACAACTAGTTTTACGTAATAAAACCATCAATAAAGATTATAACAGCAAACTGTTCAGGAATCTTGCAAGTTTATGGTGTGCATACTGGTTCAAAAGTCTCGACTTGTCGGTGATTTCACACTGACACATTTTTATGAACATATATTAAAGGTTCACAGCATTTTTAATTCACATAGATGAGTCGTATAGGCTTCTAAATTTCTCATGATATTTGATTTATTTTATTTTTATTCACAAAAATAGTTTAATGAATATACCTGCACATGACTAAAATAAAATAGATAATTATTCTACCCCCATCACCCCCCCCCCAAATGCACTAATGAAATTCAGGTTTCTCATGTAAATATTTTTTTTTATATTTTATTATTTTTTACACCATGTATACTTTCATAGTATGAAATAATTGGATAAATAATAATCTATGTAGTCTGTGCCTATTTGCTCAAACCTACGTTAGCTTCAAAACAATGTTGGTATCTAGAATAAACTCTACTGGTCTCAGTTTGACAGTTTCTTTGAACAATTAGGTCATGATTATTCAGTGAACGTAACATAAACTAAATGGGGCTGGCATCACTGACTATGTTAGTTGTAATGAATTACGGTAATAAATATATATATAACAATGAATTAGATTAAAAGAAGAACAAATTTTCATCCATACATCATTTCTGATATTTTTTTACTGTCTTCTTGTTTACGATAATATTACACATGTTCTATATAAACAATTAATACTCCAAGGTTCCGAATAAAGTTCGAATTTTGAGATTAGTTACTTGTTTTTGGTCCAGTATATTTTTATAAATGCAAGGTATTTATTTTCTTCTTCTTTTAGTCTTGCTTATGTGTAAATATAAAGATTAACATGTAAATTATTAGCACCATAGTGTAAATTGAAAATACAATGTTGTGTGCGTTACTATATAAAATAAATGCTTTCTTTTCTAGCAAAAAAAATAAAAAAATCAGATTTTAATTTTTCAGTATCTAAGGAGAAACAAACGCGCGTGATTATTTTCTGATGCATTTGAAATGGAATCTGCATATGTAACAAGCATAATTGTTCTCTCCTGGTTCAAAGCTACAGTATGTGTTTTTGCACTTTCCGGAATTTCGATTATCTTTTTCCATTTGTTTCCATTATTGCTAATACATTTGATACTTCCGGCTGCAACAACCAAACCTTTGTCAATGGCAACCATTCCATGCGGCGTATCGCCCCAAGATGGCGTTTTAGATTTCCACTTCAAACGACCAAACAAATCAATGCAACATATTGTAGATTTGCCCAAATATACTCTGTTAAAATAAATACTTTTGGAACTTGGACAAACTGAAATATATTCGGTGTTCCAAAATAGCATTCTTCCGGTGTCGTCTTTGGCGACTATATGTAACAATACATGTTGCTCGTTGTATACTCTTATACTTCCTTCTGAACTGGAATTATCGGTACAGAAGACATACAAAACTTTATCTGCCTCCGATATCCCCCGACAGGGATTTTCTGTTAAAATGGCGGGTAACTCTGTCAATAATGAAGTGTCAAAAAACTGAACCTGGCTAAGCTTTGTTACAGATACAGCAATGTGTCCTTCATGTGTTTGTAAAACATCAAACGGTTTGTCTCTTAATACCCTCTCAGCAAGTAAAACGTAAGAGGATGAAAATATTTTTAATTTCTTGTTTTTTCTATCGGCTATGAGTATGTCCCCACTACTAAGGAAAGAAGCACCACTAACATAACAGTGATGTCTGTCCGTGGAAGTTTTCAAATCCAGTGATCCTATGTAAGTCGTCGTATATGGGGGTTTTGTTACCTGTTCTTGCAATTGAAAACCACTGTCTTCGTCGCAACCGTTGTATTCATCCTGTCTGGAAAGCGAATTTCTATCTGTTTGAGACGGACTTTGTAAATCAACACTCCGTATCGGGGAGCCTCTTTCATTGGAATCAGAATCGGCTTCATTATTTTTAAGTGGAACTGGTACTTGTTCTTTATTATAAGGCGGGGAAATAGACAGAGGTGTTGATTGAGAATTACTGGTGTCCTGATTACGGTTTTCGTATGACGGCGACGGTAACAAAGGCGAGTTTAGTTGCTGACATTTTTTATCCTCAAGAGATGGGCTGACCTGAGGTACTGATTTCGGTGATGATTTCGAAAAAGGAACAGGAAAGCTTGCAGGTCGACGTTCTTGCTCTACAGTAGAACTGCTTACCCGGGGTGTTGCTGTAGATGACGTAGGAGACGGAAGCAGATAAACTGCTTCAGAGTAGGATGGTGGATTCTCTGCAACTAAGTTTCCCCCATTAGCAGACGACGTCGTTTTATTTGTCGTTGTTATAGTTACTGGTGGTGTTTTCCTGTTGTTAGATCTTTGTCTCCTTAGGTTACTCGAACTCGTCCGTCTAGGAATTTCTTGAGTGACATTTACTTGACCCATTTCTCTTGTCTGTTCAATTGCTCGTTTTAGATTAGAATTGATCACTAATGATAAATTTTTACCCTCCAAGTTTGTATTGTTAATAAGTTCGTCAAGTTCATTCATTGTTTTCCCAGCTTCGTGAATTTCTTCACTACTTCTTGAATCAGATGATAGAACAGTGTCTATGACTCGGTGTGAGGATGTTATAACACTGTCCAATTTTGCCATTCTGTCTTCTGCAAACTGCATTTGTTTTTTATGAACAAGGTCAAGGTCGTCCAAAATCTTCCTCTCTAACTGTGCAAATTTCCGTCTCATCGCTTGATTTTCTTCAATTATTTTTGATCGAAAGCTGGTTTTATCTTCATTTAATCTTTCCATGTAAACTTCAATCTTTTTCTTCGCCTCCGTAGCATTGTTAATTTTCTGGTAGAATTCATCTATACGCTGGTCTAAGTTGTAACCATTTCTATCTAAATCAGTCACCTCACAAGACTTGTGATCAAATATAGCACAGTTAGAACATATATCTTCATTGTGATCCTTGCAAGAAAATTCTATTGGTTTTCCATGAACAAAACACCTCTGATTGTAGACCTCCTCTGAAGGCCAGTTTTCCATCATACAAACAAGATTGAAGTTTGTAGGAAGCGAATCTGCCCATTCTTCAAACGATTTTTAGGATCAAAACTTTCTTGAAACTGTCTACAGACTGGGCATAAAAACCCAATCCTTTTACCTTGTCTTGTAACGTGAGAAATTATATATGTCTTAAGACAAGCCTTACAAAATGAATGTAGACACTGTAAAATTTTAGGTTCTTTAAAACGTTCTGTACATATTGGACAGTTGAAAAAATTGTCCTGAAAATCACACGACGCCATGTCTAATCACCTGCAAATATAGAAAAACATCCGATTAAATAGATTATAAATTGATTTTGATGTTGATTTTGATATATATATATATATATATATATATATATATATATATATATATATATATATATATATATATATTTATGTGTGTGTGTCTGTGTGTTTGGTTGTTGTTGTTGTTGCTACTACTGCTGTTGTTGTAATGTTGTTAAACGTCGCACAAGCAATTTTTCAATTATACACGATGAGAACAACGCTAAATAACTTTATTGGTAAATCTAAGAAAAAGTTCGTAAATGTGTGAAATGTACAAGTGTGTATTGTGGTCTGTCATGTACCAACCCGCCTAAAGGCGTCGTTTTGGTGAGGTGCTACCTTACTGAGTCCGTACACCACAGGAAAACATTCTACTCCCCCAGTTATGTCCTTGCACCGAGTGAACCTATTCGATAACCAGTCCTTCTAATGCTGAGCGCCAGATTAGGATCAATATCTCAAATTTGAAATCGATTTTATGTATGACCCTGTCTGGTTTGAATCCATTACTTCCCACTCTCGAGGTAGACGCTGTACCGAAGTGGTAGCTGTTGTCCTGATTCGACAATTATTTCTATTTAAAGGGCTCTTATTAAGGTACACGGTTCAGCGGTTCTAACAAACTCGCTGTGTGTTTAGTTATGTGTCATATTATAAATTTTTGAATTTTCTGAATGAAATATTCAAAAAATTTTAATATGACAACTTATAAATTTTTGAATATTTCATTCAGAAAATTTATAATATGACATATGACCAAAATAATGTACCCCGATAAACACTGTGACTGATTAACAATTGCAGGTCAAGATTAGATCATTAAAAGTGTATGGTCCTAATATACCGATCGTCAGCAGCTGTAAAAATATCTCCTTTTCAGCTGTCCATAATTTTGTTGTCTATAAGTATGTCAAATATAATTTAACGAATTTGCAATTTTCCTAATAGAAAAATTATTATGAACTAAAATATTACAGCATGTCTCCATCTTCTATATTGCAATTGCGGTAAACAAAGTGATAGCATGTTTCGAATTCCTTATGTTGATTTGAATTAAACATATTGATAATAAATACAATAAAACTTATTCAACTTTCACTGGATTCTATGGATGCCCTAGATTCGGACTTATTACTCATATAATTCTATTATAAATACTGTATGTGGCTTACATGGGCTAGCATTATAATTAATGTCTGTCAGTCTGACTTTAGTTTTATATTATGTTATGCGGATATTTTGAACGCCATGAACGCCGTAATAACAAATGAGGAACAAGATCGGATATGATGACCATGATTATTTCACCTCACATATACCTAGGAACTAGGAAATATCGCGGTTGTGAAATATGTATAAGACGTGTTGGGTCATTTAAACACAAGACAGCTCTGCTAGGGGCTCGATCCAGGTCGGTCACATGTAAGTACGTTGTTCTCGCTTCGAGTTTAATATATTACAATAGATGGATAAGCAACGTTAATTTGTGATATAACGTGACAGAATATTTGCAATCAATGTCGACATATTGAAAACTTTACATACTCTACGACCAAATATAGTTTGTATAGGTAGATCGATATCGATTACAGACGCAATCTTAGTGAATGTGCCAGGGTGAAGTGGGGTGGGTGGGTGGTCAGGTACTTACCGATGTTATACATTCTCTAGACTTCCGTCATAAGCAGTCATCATGTGACAACCAGTTTTTGTTTATTTACGTAAAAGTTTTATTGATTGACGCAGTGTGTTTTTACCTGAGTGCATTCCTTACCTGCTAATGTATGTAGGTCAAAAATACAGATTATTTAAATGTATATTCGACATTGACAGACAGGCGTGATCACTGTAGTGTAACAATGTAAATATATATATATATATATATATATATATATATATATATATATATATATATATATATATATATATATATATATATATATATATATATATATATATTTACACGTGTTGAAAAAAAAAAAACCAACAGCTACCCAGAGATTAACAAAATAAGAAATAAATAATAACAAAAACATCGCTTCATTTTTACCTACCTGACTTCTTTCAAAGCGGGATAACTCATTTACTTTGACCTCTCTATGACCTTTAATGTCTATACACTTCTTATGTTGAAGTGACACAGCTTTTTAGGTAGACTTTCACAGCTTCAAATAATCATATACACTTACACGATGTTCTTTTTAAGTTTAAATACTGAAATATTTTAAGGGCATAGATTGATGTCTCAAATTTCTAACCTAAACAGGTCATTTCAGATTTAATTACCATACACAGTTTTCAGTGAATTTTACTTCAAGGTGTTAAAATAAGTCAAAATTAAACCCCTTTTATCACATTTATTATAAGCTTTTCGATACTTTTTTATTTATTTATTTATTTATTTATTTATTTATCTATCTATCTATCTATCTATTTATTTATTTATTTATTTATTTTTGGAATATTTTTAAGTCTTGAATGCTGGCTTATTGTGCAGAAATATAGCTCTTGTGTGTAGAATCCTACCTGAATTTTAAAAACGGGCGATGAAAACAAGTTGAAGATATTAGTATATCAAGTGCAAAATTTTGAATTTTTAGGAAAAAGAAATATTCAAAATTCTGCACATTGCATATACATAATAAGTGATATTGATATAATTCACTTCCAAAAAGCATACAGGTATGACCATTTTTTCCCGTTTTATTAGCTCGCCTGACCGAAAGATCATGTGAGCTTATGGCATGGCGCGGCGTGTATGTGCGTGCGTCGTTAACACGTTAAACAGATTTCAATCATTTTTGGTCAGAAGCATATATGGACCGGTGCAATTCAGATTTGTTCATGGCATTGCCATGGCTATTAAAAATTAGGTCAAGGTGACCTAGGGGTCCAAAAATCTTAAAAAAATCTTCTTCAAAACCGATGATAGCAGAAAAAATCTCATGTGATTTTTGGCTTCTCTAGGGTCTTAAGCCTACAGTTTGTTCATTTTGCGAAATGTGGTCGAAAAATGGGTTACGCGTTTTTGCGTTTAATTAAAAAAATTTCGTAAAATGACTTCAAATTGTTATAACTTGACTATTTGAACAGATATTGACATGGGGTTTTCAGTTTGACCTTTTCTTGGAATGACCTTTAAAATGAGGTCAAGGTCACAAATCAAGCTCATGACCTAATTTGTGATTAATGCAGTTTTAGGTATTTTTCTGGCAAAAATTGAGATACATGAATTCAAAACATTGTTAAAATGTTCAGCATGACAAAATTTAACAAGATACTAAGTTTTGCACCTATATGATAATCCATGTAGGAGTTGCCCCTGAAATGTTATTTTTGGCTTATAAATACTAAAATTGCGCATCAGCTTGAAAACTATAAACTTTTTGTATAGGCATGTATATTAGAATATTGTAAGTATTGATATGACAATCATTTTGATATATGTTTCAAGGTCATATGTTTAAAGGTCAAGGTCATAGCTGCATAAGTGTACTACAATTGTGAATTATCTTGAAAACCATCAATTTTTTGTTTTTGTACAAGCATGTTTCAAGGTCATGTGTTCAAAGGTCAAGGTCAAAGCTGTAAAAGAAGACTGAAATTGTGAATTATCTTGAAAACTAGTAACTTTTTGTATAGGCAAGTATATTAGAATATTGTAGAAATTGATATGACAATCATTTTGCCGGATATATGTTTCAAAATCATAAGCTCAAAGGTCAAGATCAAAGCTGCATAAGTGTACTGAAATTGTTAATTATCTTGAAAACTATTATCTTTTTGTACAGCTTGTATATTAGAATACTGTAGGTATTGATATGACTATTATTTTGATATATGATTCAATGTCATATGTCCAAAGGTCAAGGTCAAAGCTGCATAAGTGTATTTAAATTGTTAATAATCTTGAAAAACATTTTAGCTTTTTGTACAAGCATATATATAAGAATTTTATAGGTATTGATATTACGACTATTTTGATATAAGGTTCAAGATCACATGTTCAAAGGTCAAAATCATGGCTGCATAACTGTATGGTTAATGATTTGGAAATTATTCATTGTACTAAAGTTATTATTATTTTAGCCATTTATAAATGAAATGTGACTAGATATTTCTGATTAATTATTGCAGATTTTCCAAACTTGAGGGATTTTGTAAAGTTTTTGTAATTAAGTTCCTTGCAAGTTTTTGGACATTTCCTCAGGTAAGCGTTAAGGCCCATGGACATCTTGTTGTTTTTACCGAAGACATTCTGCTGTCAGTTTATGAAGGCGATAGCTAAAATGGGAAGCACCTTGTCAATATACAAGGGTGGTAGCTAAAATGGGAAGCACCTTGTCAAGATACAAGGGTGGTAGCTAAAATGAGAAGCACCTTGTCAAGATACAAGGGTCTTTTTCTAAACTTCTGACATAATGATACTTTAGGATATTATTTGTTTTTGTGTATAGCCTGATTGTCTATCTTATAGACAGAAGATATATGTGACCAAGAAAACAATATTTATTAGATAATCCTATTTTTGCATTCTTGATCATTAAAATTATATTTGTTAGCCATGATCTGCAAACATTGGGCTAGTTGTCAAGGTGTTTTACATCCAAGCCTGGTTATTTCACTCATATCGAGATAATCAATTTTTGTACGGTCGAGGAAACAACAGTTTCAGGAGAAAATAGCCGATCTTTTCTAATCGAATCCGACAAAATAGCACGTCACTAGCATTTGCTCTGAGTGAGACTTGAATTATACATCTATATTAGGCAATGAGTTGTATTAAAATGACCAGGAAACCACAAAACCGATGTCAAAATTACACACACACACACACACACGCGCGCGCGCGTGCGCGCGTGTATATACAGATTTAAAAATAATAAAATAATAAATAGATAAATAATAATAATCGGAACGTTAAAGTTTGGTAGCTGAATTGTAAAAAATCAGCTTTATCAATAATACATGGACAGGGTGTGTGAATATTTCTTCTGGCTTGAAAATTTATGATTATTAATTAGAGTTTTAATTCAATTTCAGCTCTGCTCAGGATGATTTATACTTGAAGGTTTATTTCATAATACCTGTACACGTGTGTATGAATCACTTTTCGTATCGCAACAAAAACGTGACTAGACTGCATGATGTCACCGTATCTGATATATAAACCCGGATCCTGAGTATTAATATCAGTTGTCTCCTCAATGTGCACAAAGTTTTAAATCTCGATAGCTGATGCGAAATGAGGTTCTAAGTGTTTAATTCATTAAAACCTCAGCTTTCAATGAAATACTATCTAGTAACTCAAAATATCAGAAGATATAGTGGTTTTATTCGGGTATCTGTGGGATCAGATCGCAGCAGCTATCTATAGGATATATAATTCCCAATATCTGGAGCTATCATGAGTTACGTCAGGTACCTATGGGATAGAAGCCAGCTATCCTATAGATAGCTAAGCTATTTGCTGATTTTTGCATTAATTGGCGTGCCATAAATATGTGTTTATATTGTGTCTTGTTTTCATACTTCGGTCTTGGCATGTCTGGTTGATTTGCCTACAAGTAACTTTAAACATGTTTTTTTTTTTCAACTTCACGTGTTTATTGTTATAAATACCACCTTTGGCATTTACACCCGTGGGATGAATTAAATTTAAAGATGATTGATGTATTTTTTGTGAATTTGACAAGAATTAGTGTCAATGCATCGGATAATAAAGCTCATTTATCTAAAGGAATTAACCCGCTAAGTTGATTATATAAGAAACGGATTGTAAAGGATTTCCACCAACGCATTCTACCACCATGTAACACTAAGGTAGAACATTTGCTGTAAATTAATGAGCTTCTTGCCGCCAACTGACAATTCCACAGTTAATATGACATTCGTAGCGGAATGATAATCAATTGCTGAACGTCTGTTGATATCAGGATGAGACACTAATCATAACTGTATAAGCTCTTTTTGCATTTACAAAGGAAAAATGAAAGGACAATGTCTAAATCTATTACTCTATTGTAATCTTTACATCTACATTAAATTTTTCAACACGTTCTATTTCTCATTAATATAAATTGAAATAGAAGAACAATGTATACAGCCTTGCCAATAGAAAATTTATAGCATTTCTCGGAAATTGATAAAGAATAAATTGATATAGATTAAAAAACAATGAAATCACGTTTTAGCCGAACTATTCTATTTTAAAAATATAATGTTTTGTAGTATTTATAACTTTATCTTTTTTCCTTTTTATTTAGTATATATATATATATATATATATATATATATATATATATATATATATATATATATATATATAAGTTTTGGAGCTTTGTTGTCGCCAATTTGCCATGTTATGTAATAATAAGTGATGTCGATAGATTATGTCCGTTTTATCGATTGATATAATTTTTGGTGCAGTTGTCACAAATGTTAGAATCAAAAGTTTCGACATGCATGAACATGTATCGGGTTTCTTTGGTCTCAAGTGTTATAATCATTATTCTTAAAATACCGGTGTCCGTTGTCGCAAGTGTAATAAACAGTGGTCTAAATATATCGGAGTCTGTTGTCGCAAGTGTAATAAACAATAAACTAAAAATATCGGAGTCTGTTGTCGCAAGTGTAACAAACAATGGTCTTGATATATCGGAGTCTGTTGTCGCAAGTGTAATACACAGTGGTCTAAATATATCGGATACTGTTGTCGCAAGTGTAATAAACAATGGTCTTGATATATCGGAGTCTGTTGTCGCAAGTGTAATAAACAGTGGTCTAAATATATCGGAGTCTGTTGTCGCAAGTGTAATAAACGATAAACTAAAAATATCGGAGTCTGTTGTCGCAAGTGTAACAAACAGTGGTCTAAATATATCGGAGTCTGTTGTCGCAAGTGTAATAAACAATTAACTAAAAATATCGGAGTCTGTTGTCGCAAGTGTAACAAACAATGGTCTTGATATATCGGAGTCTGTTGTCGCAAGTGTAATACACAGTGGTCTAAATATATCGGATACTGTTGTCGCAAGTGTAATAAACAATGGTCTTGATATATCGGAGTCTGTTGTCGCAAGTGTAATAAACAGTTGTCTAAATATATCGGAGTCTGTTGTCGCAAGTGTAATAAACGATAAACTAAAAATATCGGAGTCTGTTGTCGCAAGTGTAACAAACAGTGGTCTAAATATATCGGAGTCTGTTGTCGCAAGTGTAATAAACAATTAACTAAAAATATCGGAGTCTGTTGTCGCAAGTGTAACAAACAATGGTCTTGATATATCGGAGTCTGTTGTCGCAAGTGTAATAAACAGTGGTCTAATTATATCGTAGTCTGTTGTCGCAAGTGTAATAAACGATGGTCTTGATATATCGGAGTCTATTGTCGCAAGTGTAATAAACAGTGGTCTAAATATTTCGGAGTCTGTTGTCGCAAGTGTAACAAACAGTGGTCTAAATATATCGGAGTTTGTTGTCGCAAGTGTAATAAACAATAAACTAAAAATATCGGAGTCTGTTGTCGCAAGTGTAACAAACAATGGTCTTGATATATCGAAGTCTGTTGTCGCAAGTGTAATAAACAGTGGTCTAAATATATCGGAGTCTGTTGTCGCAAGTGTAATAAACAATTAACTAAAAATATCGGAGTCTGTTGTCGCAAGTGTAACAAACAATGGTCTTGATATATCGGAGTCTGTTGTCGCAAGTGTAATACACAGTGGTCTAAATATATCGGATACTGTTGTCGCAAGTGTAATAAACAATGGTCTTGATATATCAGAGTCTGTTGTCGCAAGTGTAATAAACAGTTGTCTAAATATATCGGAGTCTGTTGTCGCAAGTGTAATAAACGATAAACTAAAAATATCGGAGTCTATTGTCGCAAGTGTAACAAACAGTGGTCTAAATATATCGGAGTCTGTTGTCGCAAGTGTAATAAACAATAAACTAAAAATATCGGAGTCTGTGGTCGCAAGTGTAACAAACAATGGTCTTGATATATCGGAGTCTGTTGTCGCAAGTGTAATAAACAGTGGTCTAAATATATCGTAGTCTGTTGTCGCAAGTGTAATAAACGATGGTCTTGATATATCGGAGTCTATTGTCGCAAGTGTAATAAACAGTGGTCTAAATATTTCGGAGTCTGTTGTCGCAAGTGTAATAAACGATGGTCTTGATATATCGGAGTCTATTGTCGCAAGTGTAATAAACAGTGGTCTAAATATTTCGGAGTCTGTTGTCGCAAGTGTAATAAACAGTGGTCTAAATATATCGGAGTTTGTTGTCGCAAGTGTAATAAACAATAAACTAAAAATATCGGAGTCTGTTGTCGCAAGTGTAACAAACAATGGTCTTGATATATCGGAGTCTGTTGTCGCAAGTGTAATAAACAGTGGTCTAAATATATCGGAGTCTGTTGTCGCAAGTGTAATAAACAATTAACTAAAATTATCGGAGTCTGTTGTCGCAAGTGTAACAAACAATGGTCTTGATACATGTACATCGGAGTCTGTTGTCGCAAGTGTAATAAACAGTGGTCTAAATATATCGTAGTCTGTTGTCGCAAGTGTAATAAAAATGGTCTAGATATATCGATGGCTGTTGTCGCAATTGTAACAAACAATGGTTTAAATATATCGGAGTCTGTTGTCGCAAGTGTAATAAAAATGGTCTAGATATATCGATGTCTGTTGTCGCAAGTGTAACAAACAATGGTCTAAATATATCGGAGTCTGTTGTCGCAAGTGTAATAAAAATGGTCTAGATATATCTATGTCTGTTGGCGGGAGAGTGTTTTATTAATAGTTCGGAGTCCGTTGTTGCGAGTGTCATTATTAATTAGTGGTTTCAATACTTTGATATCAGTGTCCTTTGTCGTAAGTGTTTGTAATCAAGTATTTTAATAAATCGATGTCCGTTGTCGCAAGTTTTGTCATAATAGGTAACGACTGATCGGTGTATTATAATCATTGGTCTCAATTATCAGTGCCAGTTATCGCGATAGTTTAAGTAAGTGGTTTCAAAACATCATTACTGTTTTCGCTATATTTTTTTAATCAAGTGTTTTAAAATATCGATAATATTAATAACTGATCGGTGTCGCCAATTTTTTCATTATGAACACGTTATGTCGTCATCGTTTGTCATTTGTTGCGAATGTTAAACTCATCAATATCATTGTCCGTTGTCGCGAGTTTCTTATTCTGTCGTCTCAAAACATCAGTGTCCGTTGTCGGGACTGTTATAATCATTATTCTCAAAATATCGATGTCCGTTGTCAATAGTGTTATATAACAAGTGTGCTCAGTAAATCAATTTCACTTGCTACTAGTGTTTTTATGAGTGATTTCATCGTTTTTCGTTATCGCCAGTGTTTGTAATCAAGTGTCTTGATATATCGATGTCCGTAGTCGCGATTTCTGTTATAACGGGTAACGATGTATTGATGTATTATAATTAGTGGTCTCAATATATGAGTGTGTTGTGTTGAGTAATGGCGTTTAACGTCCCAGTCAAAAATATTTCACTTTTATCGAGACGTCGCCAGCGTTTCGCTGATGGCATTATGCAGGAGGGTTCTTTAATGTCTTTATCTTTATTGTTAAAGTAAGTGGTCTCAATACATTCATACTCAGTGTTTATAATGAGTTCTCTCAATACATCAGTGCTCGTTGTCGTCAGTGTTTATAATGAGTTCTCTAAATACATCAGTGCTCGTTGTCGCCAGTGTATATAATGAGTTCTTTCAATACTTCGGTGTTCGTTGTCGCGAGTTTTACAACCAGTGGTCTCACAACACAAGTGTCCGTTGTCAGTAGAGTTATAATCATGATCTCAATATATCGATGCTTTTTGTAATCAGTGGTTTCAATACATCGGGGTATCGGGGTTACATCAGCGAACACTTTTTTATTAGCATGAAGTTCATATTTTTCCATAGTAGATATCAGATACAGTCGAACACATCATATAACACAAAAAAACATCCCAAAGATTGTGAAATGAAATGTTTTGATAAATTAGATAAGAATCCATATATGTTCATGTTTTTTTTGAAACCGATGCCATCTACTATGTAGAGGGGAGTGTCGAATTTCTAACAATGAAAAGTTTTATATCTTTTTGATACAAAATACACACATCTTTGAAATTGAGGTAAAATAGTTATGCATGAAGTTATTTGAATTATATTTTATAATGAATAAAAATTTAATATCTTTAAAGAATATTTGTTCATTATAAAAAATACAAACAATATATATTGATAACCAAAAATACGTTTAATAAACAGTCATTTTCTCAAAAATATTAAAAAATTTTAAAACAATGAGATTTATCAGTTTACCAGATGCTACTGTTTGTGTGGAACGTTTCCGAAATAGATACGGATAGAATGCTTTTATTTGTAATTTTCTATAGAATTTTTCAATTTTTTTAATGCAATGTACAATGACAGATTTTAAAACATTCCATATACTCGTACTTAGGAGAAACCATATTACCAAAGCAATGAAAATACAGGTGCCACGTGTTGAATATGTTTTAAGAAAACAATATACTATATATACATGTGTATCGTAATTAACAATAAACAATATCAATTACTAAGAGGTAACGACAAATTTTAAACAAAACATTATTAAAATAATAAAGAGCTTATAGAAAATATAGAACATCATCGGTACTGATAAACTACGTTATCTACAGAATACTCTAAATGTAGAGAATTTATGACAAACAATGGTGTTCACTTTATATGTTAAATACTATGCAACTTACAGAAAACATTGCGAAAAGTAATCTGCAAAGATCTGCTCTGTTACATTTGAATTACATCTTTATTAATATCATGCACTACTTTTAAATTTTAAATTTTGTTGACTTTTTTTTAAATTTACTTAATTCAAGTTTGCTTAATTAATATTTTTTCTTAATTAATATAAAGTAATAACATTATTTTTAAAGATTAATTTACCATTGGCGTCACGGTTTTTAACAACGACTGATGAAAAATTTCATAGAAAATAAAATAAAATAAATGAGCTTTTTTTTACTTACTTAAGCATAGACTTAACGTCATTCTTGGTAACCAAGATTTTTTCTGCAAGAAAAAATGATGCAAATAGGTTGAAAATGTAGTGTTTACACCGGATGTTATACCCTTGACGACGGTTATATATCGTTTATGCAAACTGATCCATCATTCGTCGGATTTTACAAGATGAAAAATTCCATAGGGGCAACACTGCTATTCTGAGATGATCGTGGATGTGCATAACGATTTTTTATTACTACCAAACTCTAGCAACTGAAATAATTTTTTTTTTTTTCGTTGTATGTCAATTTTTAAAAACATCAAATAAATCATACCATAAAAGATATTACCGGTATAAAAAAAACACTTAAGTAGCACATGATATTAGTACGATTCCGTTGCATCAGTCTTCTATCCAATCAGATTCAATAAATATTTAAATTCACAACTCAGATATAACCATTAATATAACAGTAATAACGGTGTTAACAACATTTATAACAGACTTTCAATAAATTCAACATTACAACAAACTTTGTCTAAAAAAATTCCAAACAATCAAATATATTTTATATAAACAATATATGGTAAATATTTTTTTTATATATAAATTTTAACTATATCACAAAAATAGAATGGAATATTACAGGGAATGTAATTAGGAAATAATAACAAGTGTATATTATACATGAACATTTCAATATTGTCAGCATTACAACGATTCAGAATTTAATCAAGTAATAGGCGTTATCTCCCTTGATCATCAGTTTTTAGACGGCAATGGCAGTTGCGAAAGAAATGAAACAAGCAAATTTAAAGCTGCATTAAATTACCTATTATTGAAAAAAATTCTAAAAATATTTTTATCAAGATAAATTGGTTGTTTTTACGATCTGTACTATTCTTACTCTTATAAGCGAATAACAAATATAAAATCTTAACACTTTAGGATAGCTCCGTAATCCAAAAATGTTATCTATCCCTCCATGTATCCCTCCATTTTATCATGGAACCAAGTATAACGTTTTTCATGAGAGCCATAGTTAAGAAAACAGATGCGTTGTTTTATATTATGCATAGGAAAGTTTTATGCAGCTTTAAATCATGTAAAATAAACAAATATAAAGTGATATGTAGAGTTCATTTAATCTGTATATCCCCATCATCATCTTGGATAATAAAAACAACTCTAAAATAATCAATGTTCTCAAATGGCATCATTGAAACTTTGACATATTAGCATGTACACGTATTTCATACATAAAGGTTTATTTTACTTCGATGATGTTGTAAGAAATTAGTAGTGTTCCTCCATCAAGTTGATTCCTCTCAGTATCTGTCATGTTTTACTCTCAAGTCTAAATTCTGTCACTTTTATCGAGTTTTGGTAACTACAATACCCTGAAAAAACCTCTGAGTTTTGTAAAAACGAGGCACGTTGATTAAAGTGAGACACATCCATTTCGAAGCAAATGAAACGTTTTAAGCTTCATAATCAGTGGTCCCAGAATTAGAACATGCTGTGTCTTCTTGTTTCATTTCTTTGTTTCCTGTTCTCATTGTTTTGGATATTGCAATTACACCACGTCTTTAGTTATACTTTTACTTTACCTCATCTTTTTTAATTATTTTTGCTTGTAATTTGGAAATCGAAATTTAATTTTATAGTAATTGCGAATTCAAATTTAGTCTCTCTCTCTCTCTCTCTCTCTCTCTCTCTCTCTCTCTCTCTCTCTCTCTCTCTCTCTCTCTCCACAGTAAAACAAAAAGTCTCAAAAAAGGAAGTTATTATTATATGTAAATTATACTTTAACACTTCCAAGAACAATAACGTAATTCATTCTAGGTTGATAGTAATTCACAGTCCGCTTCTAATGCTTATTACTCTTATGAAACGTTCAAAAAGAAATCACGATAATAACGATCATCACATAGAACATTATATAACGCATATGATATTTGATAAATAGAATATTCTACAAGGAATTAATGCATTCAAAGTGTTATATGATAATGTATCATTAAACAACACTTTTTGAAAATATTATAAATAAAAATTCGAAAAGTAATACAATACAACCAGAAATGTACGGCGTGTTGTAACGTAAAAGCACTATAAATGGTACAAAATTATAAATATAAGTTTGATATAACGGATTTTAAGACAAATCATATATATATATATATATATATATATATATATATATATATATATATATATATATATATATATATATTGGGCTGTAGATAGAAATATATAATACAATATTGTCAAACGTACATAGAATAAAGCCTTGCAAAACCAACTGAATTGAGAATTTTTTCTAGACGCAAGATTGAGGATACTAATACAAAACTCTTGGACACAATATATATACAGATTTGACTTTACAAAAAAATTAAAATTTCACTTAAAAATTAACGCAAATCAATTGATAAAAATAATTTCACTGAAAATATTTTTGTTTTTCGCCGTGATGTACCATAAACAACACTAAGACATATGTTCTTACTTAGTGAATCAGAAAGATGACATGACATGACATACAACGATCCATTGTATAAACGAATCATGTAGAATGTTTTGAATAAAAATGCGTAAAGGTTTCTAAAAATGTTTGATGGACCAAAAACCATACACAATAAAAATGAAAAAAAGTCATTTCATTTTTAAGAATACGTTTGTCGAGACGGCAAATGTGAACTTTTCACGGTAAGCCCTGTTTCATAAAAATATAATTAAAAGCAAACTAATAAATGATTCAATGTCTTTTCTCAACATCTCAGTAAATGTAATCAAAAGTCTAATTTATAACGCTTACTAATAAATACAAAAAAAAAAATCCTTTTTTTAACATTTTGCTTGATGTTTCGACGAAAGGTAGTGCTCAGTTTTGTAGAAATCTTTCTTTCTGTGGAACAATATAATTAAAGGACAATGTTTTATTGATAAAAAATTAATGTCACATAAATAATAAATAATTGGCTAATATGATAGATATTATGTCAAATTTGTATTACATATTATTTACTGAAAAAAGAAAATTTGAAAAACTTTTGCCATCCTCTCTATTTTTACTCTTCTATATTATTGGTGACGAGTTTCAGCTTTTCTTTTTTTATTAACAATCAACTAAAATACTATTGAATCTCGTTTTCATACACATTGTTGTAGGTCTTTGATGCCATCCAATATGTTTGTGTCAATAAGCTTATTGGCGAAATCTTTCAATATCTTTTGATGAATTCACATTTATAAGCCGTCTTCTTCTCTATGCTATCTTCTTTTATCATTTACCTAACAGTTTAATAGCACCATGAAAAGCTTATGTAGGAACAACATATTGATTGCGTGATAACAAGACCGCACAAGGCAGATATAAAGATCTTTCTCTTCTCAATAAGGATGATATTCAAGTTGGTAGAGTTTAATCTCATCATTACTGGCACAATTTGTAATTGGGTCAGTGTGAGAAACCAAAAGCACTGTTTTGTCTTTGTTTACACATAATGCACAAGGGTTTTCACTATCCTCTGGACCAACCAGTTTCTCCCATCTTGTTCCATTTCCGGTAATAGACTTTACGCTTCCGATAGCAATCAGAACGCCCTCTTCCACTGCCGCTATTCCCAAAGGTACATCTAGCCATGAAGGTACCTTGCTTTTCCATTTGACACTTCCGGTGACATCGATGCAATACATACTCTCTTTTCCAAATCCTCCCTTTTTGAAATAAATTCGACTTGAGCTTGGACAGACTTCAATGTAATCTGTAACACTAAACAATTCCTTACCCTTTTCATCTTTGGATAGTTTCCAAAGTAATTTATTGTCAAGATCGTAGACTTTGATACAGCCTTCGTCAGACCAAGTTGACTCGCAACACACGAACAATTTATCGCTGGCAGCAGAGATTCCAAAACAGGGCTGTTCCGTGTCAATGTTCCCAACTGCTACGAGAGCGTTGTCAAAAAATTGAATTTTACATTTTTTCGGAATTGTCGTGGCTATTTTACCGTCACATGTCTGTGTGACATCAAATGGATATGCCTCTAATTTTGCCTCAGTTACCAGCTGAAGTGAAACCGAGAAAAGTTTAAGTTTCTTATTATTTCGATCAGCTAAAATAATGTTTCCACTGTCTAGGAACCCAGCACCGCTAATCCAGCAATGTGATTTATCATCGCTTGTTTTTGCTGTAAATGATATAAGATACGCAGCAGACACCCGATGACCTAGTTCCTGTGCGGGTAAGGCAGCTAATGGCATCGGTATCGGAGTCGGTACGAAGGAGCTAGCAGCATTTACAACATCGCGATATGGTGGTGGATCTTCGGGCGCCTGAAACTGTACCGATGATGGCGATACTTTACCAGATGATTTTTCGTGCTTGTTATGCGGTGAATTTTTGGGGTGCAAAAGATGTTGGCGAGAACCATCTTTCTGTTGTTGGTTACCATAGTCATCGATCAGAACTTTACCCATTTTATTCGACTCCTCGATGTGCCGTTTCAAATTTTCGTTAATCTTTAATCTCAATGTAACGCCATAAGTATCACTGCTTAAGTCGGGCAGCTCTTTCTCTAGGTCACTAGCGATTCTTTTAATGTATCCAATATCTACACAATCTTCTGATTCGGCGATTTTAGCTCTTTTTAGCGCAGTTTCTGTCCGAATTATAAGTTCTTTGCATTTATTTTGCTTCGCAGATACAGCAGTCATTTGGGCTTCATAAGTAGTATCAAGAATGGCTAATAGTTCCTGTTCTAGTTTATCCAATTTTTCCTTCATACTTTTACTCTCAAATAAAATATTTTCCCGGACAATCGGTTTATCTTTTTGGAGACTACTGATATCTTTGTCAATCTTTTGATCTATTTCGAGAGCAAGCGATAGCTTATTTGTCAGCACATCAAGTAATTCATCTACAGCATCTTCTTTCTGATCATGCGCAATAATGTCACATGTTCTATGATTGAATACAGCACAATTTGCACAGATATCTTTATCATGACTTTTGCAAAAGAACTCGATCAGCTTATCATGTGTATGGCATTTTTCTATAAATTGTTGTGGAACTTCTGGAATAGGTTCCATGTTTATTAATAATTTTTTCGAAAATTCCGAAAACTTTAAAACTTTTAACATATAAATCTGTAAGAGATTAATGTTTAGCTATTTTGTCTACATAAATTATACCTGTAGCTTATCTACGTATCACATAAAATTCTTGTACCATGTAATTTCATCAGTTTACACTGTCCATTCTGCTTTCGAATTTGGTTTGATTGTCTGCACCCAAATCAATCCTGAAAAAGAGAAAAATATCTTAGAATTATTAATGATACATTAAATAAAACAAATATACCATTCCTTGTCCAAATCACAATCCCAAAAACAAAGTAAAAACTTTGAAAGCTTGCAAAATTAGTTATACACGTAAACTTCAATCAAGGAAGTGGGGTCTGGTGCTCCGGAAGGGTAAGCACCTCCTGTCTAGCTAGCTACATCCGTCACCTGTAAGTCAATTTTGAGAATGAAAGGAACAAAGAACAATGGTAAGTCAAATATATCCAGTATAAGTTTGGATACAATGACCACATACTTATCAACAATAGTGTGATGACGGTCATAAAACTTTTTAAGGGCCTTGATTAGCCTAGGCTTGCAAAATTCTTACATCAACAATTAAATTGTAAGCAGTTTGCTTCGTTGTAGAAAGTCCCTATAGTGGGGACAAGCTCTACCATATCGCATTAACTGTGAAACATATACACCATACGCAGGAGAAGCAGGGATATTACTGCAAAGAAACGGAAAGTTGACAATAGAAAAATTGAAGTTATCACGTTTGTCGTATAGTTTCAGATCTAACCTTTCGTGGGTGTGATAATTTAGGAATAAGTCCAAATATGAAACCGAACATGTGATATCTGTCGTGTCTTTTATTTCAAGCTTACTTGGATAGATGGCATTTACATATTTTCCAAATTTGGTATTATTTGGGATAGAACGTCATCTATATAATTAATTATTAATGATTCAATTAAAATGGTAATGTCTCAATGAAATTCTTAACGTTTGATTTCCACAAAAGAACATTAAATAAGTGACATTTTTCCGTAAAAAGAATTGTTTTGATGGTCAATTATTTTCAAAACAATTATGTAAAAATAATTTCACTAATGTTTTCCGTCTTCTGATAATTTTATCTCAATGTAAAAGCAAAATAAAAATAAGGAACTAAAATGCTCTTAACATTTGCAGTGAGAAACGATCTTGTATTTATTATAAAAAATGCATAAATCAATACCGTATGGCTAACGTTCAATTACAATTTAGACACTGTTCAAGTTCAAAACAGTCTCCAATAATTGTATCTTTTGATATATGCGGCTAAGAAATGGATGTTGTTTCGGAATTCAACATTAAGAGAAATGAACAGTATAATTATAAAGATGTAATGAGGAATTACGAAAGAATGATTCCGATGACTGTTTGATGGACCATAACCATTTGTATACATGTTAATTAAAACAGCATCTACGGTTAATTAGAGATTACCACCCCGTTATTAACCCTAAATTTTTTAGTAAATATCAACGGACAAATGGCATCTCTAAACAAGCGAAAGAATTTACGTATTCTATTTTAACATTTTATATATATATATATATATATATATATATATATATATATATATATATATATATATATATATATATATATATAGACAACTTTAGGATTCATTGCACTAAAACATATTTTTTCGGTAGATCTAAATATCGACCAATTACATCCGTTTAAAATATAAAATATACCTGCAACATTGAATAGACATGATATTATGGACATAACTATGATAATAATGTCACGTTTTATCTTTCAAAATAACAAAAATGCCTCAAAGGAACATTATGAAAATCAATAATCGTTTCACCTAAATGTTTTATTCATAAGGGAAAAATAGCATTTGTCAATGTTTCAGCATGTAAAATAATCGTAAACAGCTAGATTTTAACTCCAAACCATGCTTAGACTATATATTAAGGATTGTCTTATGTTCAAGCACTTTTAGAAAATCCGTAATGCACACTTCTCATTTGCACACGCATTCACGCATTAAAACCGATAAATATTTTATGTTTGCAACATACTGCTTGCTTTTTACTAAAATCACAATACAACCACGTGTTAAATCGAATCCATGAATACGTTAATTAAAGAGAGCATACGGGAAGAAAAAACCATCGGAACACCTTGTTAATTTATTTTAATGATTATCAATCTATAGATCGTCTTGTATATGGTCTATGGTGCTTGACGTAAATAATTATATAACAAATTTTGTCATGGACCAATACCTTTTAAATTGAACATGTAAAAAAACTTTTTGGTAGCAGGTGCACTATTAAACGCCATGTATATCACGAATTGAACTCACGACAAATGTAGTTAAGGAACACTTTGTATGTTAAGTACTGATCACGTTATGAATACATAAACTCGCGACAAATGTAGTCTTGGAACACTTTGTAAATACGTACTGAACACGTTTAAATCCATTAACTCACGACAAATGTAGTCATGGAACACCTTCTATGTAACGTACTCATCAAATTATTAATACATTAATTAACGACAAAAGTAAGCCTTTGAACACTTTGTATGTAAGGTACTGATTACGTTATAAATACATTAGCTCACGACAAAAGTAGTTATGAATCACCATGTTTGTTACGCACTGATCACGTTATAAATACATTAACTCACGACAAATGCAGTTATTGAACACTTTGTATGATAAGTACTGATCCTTATCACGTTATGAATACATAGCCTCACGACAAAGGTAGTCTTGGAACACTTTGTAAATACGTACTGAACACGTTTAAATCCATTAACTCACGACAAATGTAGTCATGGAACACCTTCTATATTACGTACTCATCAAATAATGAATACATTAACTCACAACAAAAGTAAGACTTTGAACACTTTGTATCTTACGTACTGATCACGTTATGAATACATAAACTCACGACAAATGTAGTCTTGGAACACTTTGTAAATACGAGCTGAACACGTTATGAATACATTAACTCACGACAAATGTAGTCATGGAACACCTTCTATGTTACGTACTCATCAAATAATGAATACATTAACTCACGACAAAAGTAAGACTTTGAACACTTTGTATGTAAGGTACTGATTACGTTATAAATACATTAACTCACGACAAATGTAGTTATCGAACACCTTGTAAATACGAACTGATCACGTTATGAAAAGATTAACTCACGACAAATGTAGTCTTGGAACACTTTGTATGATACGTACTGATCCTGATCACGTTATGAATACATAACCTCACGACAAATGTAGTCTTGGAACAATTTGTATGTTACGTACTGATCACGTTATGAATACATTAACTCACGACAAGTGTAGTCATGGAACACTTTGTATGTTAAGTACTGATCACGCTATGAATACATTAACTCACGGCAATTGTAGTCATAGAACACTTTGTATGATACGTACTAATCCTGATCACGTTATGAATACATAAACTTAAGACAAATTTAGTCTTGGAATAATTTGTATGTTAAGTACTGATCACGTTATGAATAATTAAACTCACGACAAATGTAGTCTTGGAACACTTTGTAAATACGTACTGATCACGTTATGAATACATAAACCCAAGACAAATGTAGTCTTGGAACACCTTGTAAATACGTACTGATCACGTTATGAATACATTAACTCACGAAAAATGTAGCCTTGGAACACTTTGTATGTTACCTACTGATCACGTTATTAATACATAAACTCACGACAAATGTAGTCTTGGAACACTTTGTATGTTACCTACTTATCACGTTATGAATACATTTACTCACGACAAATGTTTTTTATAGAAATGTCATATTATAAATTTTTGATTTTTCTGAACGAAATATTAAAAAATTTATAGTTGTCATATTATAAATTTTTTAATATTTCATTCAGAAAATTCAAAAATTTATTATATGACAGAAAACCTTGTATGTTACGAACTGATTACGTTATGAATACATTAACTCACGAAAAATGTAGTTATGGAACACCTTGTATGTTACGTACTGATCACGTTATAAATACATTAACTCAAGACAAATGTAGTCGTGGAACACATTGTAAATACCAACTGATCACGCTATGAATACTTAAAGTAATGACAAATGTAGTCATAGAACACTTTGTATGATACGTACTGATTCTGATCCTAAAAGTGATGGCAGCAAATTCAGTTGTGAATAAATTGTATATTCTGTACTCCTAATAAATGTATTAATTAAGCAAATGTACAACCAAGCCATTGTTCTGGTAACTTTATTATGACCAAATATATTTTTATAACCAGATCTAAAAATGGTAGGTATACAATCATTTTCTGATTACGTGTTGAATCTCACCTTATTTACAAGTAAATCAATACATCAAATCTCCAACCATCCTTTGTTACTCTGGATAGACATAATTAACTTGTACCAAGGATTCAGAACAGACTGGTTTCAGATATTTTTCTGAAGGCAAATCATTTATATATACAACTAAACAACCACATTAATAATTTGTTGACAACACTTAGTAGATTACGAGACTGGGACCTTAAAGTACAACTATCCTTACCTAAAGGGGTTTCTTGAGTCGCGTTAATAACTGCCTTACGATTTACCGAGCACCTCACAGTCTAGGTTTTATTACACAGAATGCATCCAAATTTAAGAAATTGTCAGTTAACTTGTCAAGAGAAGGTTGCTGTCCCTAGACATTTCGGATTTCTCAATTATTTAACAACACTGATCTCGTAAACTTAAGTTGAGTTATCTTCACTGGACGTAAAATACAATTTCCAACAGACCTATTGGACGGGCAAATATCGTATAAAGTGTATCTTTCGGGTTAAATATTCATTTCGAAACATACAATACTTCTTTTATTATTTGATTTTATTTGGATGTCAATTACATTTGTTCAATTATTAATCTAAGCGATAAGATTTTGAAGTGACAACCTTACGTATTCAGTCGACAGAAGAATGTGTTTGTAAAGTAACATACACTTTAAAAAGTACTATAAAGGTTATGTATTGAGAACAAAACATTCAGATTCAGATTGGCAATATTTCGATTGTTTTAAGAGCGGCTCACATTTCGGCTAATGATTTTTTCCGTGTTTTAATAAGCTGGGACATTATATATGTGTGTAAAATAACTGTGTCATGTGCTATTTTTGAATTCTTATGAAATAATACATTCAAAAGTAGCACATGACAACTGTGTAAAATAGTTGTTGTGTATTGATGTTGTCTTGTAAATATTGTCAAGTACATGTTATTTAGCTGAAGCCTCCTTTAGTTGTAATTCTCTTTTAGCTTAGAGCAATATTTTCTTTTTAATTTAAACATAGCAGCATGAATATCTCATGAACATGTTGCATTTAGTCCTCTTCAGCACTTTGATTTATGAAAGAATTGACTGTATATTTTGCCTGGGTCATCCAGTAATAAACCAGATTTCTAAATTTGCTAATCTTATAAACTTCAATGCAGTTAGTATTCGATTTGCTAGTTTCCGCATCTGGTTCATTACTTTATATCCCAGGCAAAACTGACAGTTAATTCTTATGTTAACAATATTTTCCATTTTGTCGGTGAACTGAATTGCAAATTCCCTCGAAAAAAAAGGATTTCTATATTTCTATTAAAACGGAATTAACGGAGATTGTGACCATGAAAAAGAAGCTTTCAAGATATATTAACTTGCCTACTTTCTATTGCTGACATAAGTATGGCGATCTGAGAGACCAAAAGGTCATCAATCGAGAATAAATATTGTTTTGAGAAAATTTTATTTGAACAACTTTCAAGTTAAAAATAATAATTTCAAAAATAATTCGAAATATTGAAGTCTGTTTTACTGAGTAACATTACTAAGTAATAAAACAGTTAGCTATAATCAGTGTACTATAGTGTTATGTTAACCTTGCAACGTTTAATGAAAACTTCAGGACTTTGTGAGTAAACTTTTTTTTAAAAAAGTTTTAACAATCTCTATGGAAAAAATCACGTGACACACTGACTAATATCATTGTTATAATACTGCTTACAACTTTAAATTGATATAGATTGAACGATTTAAAAATGTTTGAACAAGAAGGAAATTCTCGTTTTACTTACTAAGTTCAAGAATTGCTTCACTTAAAATTATCTAGCAAAGAACATTTTGTCGTTAAACTAATGTATTTATATTGCATAAAATCAGAGCGTTTACTGATTAATTTAAACACAAAAAATTAAACTAAAGGATCTGACATTTTCGTTATATTGTTCAGTAAACAATATTTTGACAATATCTAGGTGTCGTCAGTTATATGTAGATTTATTATAACAATTTTTAGCGGCAAATGCAGACGCTAACCGTTCCGAACTAATTACGATGTCAGTTTTATTTAAAGTCGCGTAGTACATTAAAGGGTTGTTATTTTTTCATTTCATTTTATTTTATTTTATTGAGCTTACACTCTGCTTTAACTTAATAGCTATTTTAAGTCATTCCAGACACAGAGTAAAATCTTTATAAGGGTTAATCCGTACATATGTTTTTTAAAGCGATGCCTACTTATCAACTGTTTGTTATATGTTGGAAGTAGAAAACAAGCAAAAATATTACAGAGTAAAATGAAGTCAATCAATCAGACATCAAACAAACCAGGATAGGCTGATAACAAAAAAACAAACATTTTTCATTTCCATTTACAGTTAACTTTGACAGGAATACAGAGAGTGCATCTCAATCAAAATTTTCGTCCATCTGTTTACAGATGACTTTGACAGGAATACAAAGAGTGCATCTCAATCTAAATTTTACCCCCATCTATTTACAGATTACATTGACAGGAATACAGAGAGTGCATGTCAATCTAAATTTACACCCATTTATTTACAGATGACTTTGACAGGAACACAGAGAGTGCATCTCAATCTAAATTTACACCCATTTATTTACAGATGACTTTGACAGGAACACAGAGAGTGCATCTCAATCAAAATTTTCGTCCATCTGTTTACAGATGAATTTGACAGGAACACAGAGAGTGCATCTCAATCTAAATTTACGCCTATTTATTTACAGTTGACTGACAGGAATACAGAGAGTGCATCTCAATCTAAATTTTATCCCCATCTTTTTACAGATTACATTGACAGGAATACAAAGAGTGCATCTCAATCTAAATTTACACCCATTTATTTACAGATGACTTTGACAGGAACACAGAGAGTGCATCTCAATCTAAATTTACACCCATTTATTTACAGATGACTTTGACAGGAACACAGAGAGTGCATCTCAATCAAAATTTTCGTCCATCTGTTTACAGATGAATTTGACAGGAACACAGAGAGTGCATCTCAATCTAAATTTACGCCTATTTATTTACAGTTGACTGACAGGAACACAGAGAGTGCATCTCAATCTAAATTTTATCCCCATCTATTTACAGATGACTTTGACAGGAATACAAAGAGTGCATCTCAATCTAAATTTACGCCCATTTATTTACAGTTGACTGACAGGAATGCAGAGAGTGCATCTCAATCTAAATTTTACCCCCATCTATTTACAGATTACATTGACATGAAAAAAAAGAGCGTGCATCTCAATCTAAATTTACGCCTATTTATTTACAGTTGACTGACAGGAATACAGAGAGTGCATCTCAATCTAAATTTTACCCCCATCTATTTACAGATTACATTGACAGGAATACAGAGAGTGCATCTCAATCTAAATTTACACCCATTTATTTACAGATGACTTTGACAGGAACACAGAGAGTGCATCTCAATCAAAATTTTCGTCCATCTGTTTACAGATGAATTTGACAGGAACACAGAGAGTGCATCTCAATCTAAATTTACGCCTATTTATTTACAGTTGACTGACAGGAACACAGAGAGTGCATCTCAATCTAAATTTTATCCCCATCTTTTTACAGATTACATTGACAGGAATACAAAGAGTGCATCTCAATCTAAATTTACACCCATTTATTTACAGATGACTTTGACAGGAACACAGAGAGTGCATCTCAATCAAAATTTTCGTCCATCTGTTTACAGATGAATTTGACAGGAACACAGAGAGTGCATCTCAATCTAAATTTACGCCTATTTATTTACAGTTGACTGACAGGAACACAGAGAGTGCATCTCAATCTAAATTTTATCCCCATCTTTTTACAGATTACATTGACAGGAATACAAAGAGTGCATCTCAATCTAAATTTACACCCATTTATTTACAGATGACTTTGACAAGAACACAGAGAGTGCATCTCAATCTAAATTTACGCCCATTTATTTACAGTTGACTGACAGGAATGCAGAGAGTGCATCTCAATCTAAATTTTACCCCCATCTATTTACAGATTACATTGACATGAAAAAAAAGAGAGTGCATCTCAATCTAAATTTACGCCTATTTATTTACAGTTGACTGACAGGAATACAGAGAGTGCATCTCAATCTTAATTTTACCCCCATCTTTTTACAGAAAACTTTGACAGGAATACAGAGAGTGCATCTCAATCTAAATTTACGCCTATTTATTTACAGTTGACTGACAGGAACACAGAGAGTGCATCTCAATCTAAATTTTATCCCCATCTTTTTACAGATTACATTGACAGGAATACAAAGAGTGCATCTCAATCTAAATTTACACCCATTTATTTACAGATGACTTTGACAGGAACACAGAGAGTGCATCTCAATCTATATTTACACCCATTTATTTACAGATGACTTTGACAGGAACACAGAGAGTGCATCTCAATCAAAATTTTCGTCCATCTGTTTACAGATGAATTTGACAGGAACACAGAGAGTGCATCTCAATCTAAATTTACGCCTATTTATTTACAGTTGACTGACAGGAACACAGAGAGTGCATCTCAATCTAAATTTTATCCCCATCTATTTACAGATGACTTTGACAGGAATACAAAGAGTGCATCTCAATCTAAATTTACGCCCATTTATTTACAGTTGACTGACAGGAATGCAGAGAGTGCATCTCAATCTAAATTTTACCCCCATCTATTTACAGATTACATTGACATGAAAAAAAAGAGCGTGCATCTCAATCTAAATTTACGCCTATTTATTTACAGTTGACTGACAGGAATACAGAGAGTGCATCTCAATCTTAATTTTACCCCCATCTTTTTACAGATGACTTTGACAGGAATACAGAGAGTGCATCTCAATCTAAATTTACGCCCATTTATTTACAGTTGACTGACAGTAATTCTAAGAGTGCATCTCAATCTAAATTTTACCCCCATCTATTTACAGATTACATTGACAGGAATTCAGAGAGTGCATCTCAATCTAAATTTACACCCATTTATTTACAGATGACTTTGACAGGAATACAGAGAGTGCATCTCAATTTAAATTTACACCCATCTATTTACAGATGACTTTGACAGGAACACAGAGAGTGCATCTCAATCAAAATTTACGCCCATTTATTTACAGTTGACTGACAGGAATACTAAGAGGTCATCTCAATCTAAATTTTACCCCCTCTATTTACAGATTACATTGACAGGAATTCAGAGAGTGCATCTCAATCTAAATTTACACCCATTTATTTACAGATGACTTTGACAGGAATACAAAGAGTGCATCTCAATCTAAATTTACGCCCATTTATTTACAGTTGACTGACAGGAACACAGAGAGTGCATCTCAATCTAAATTTTACCCCCATCTTTTTACAGATTACATTGACAGGAATACAGAGAGTGCATCTCAATCTAAATTTACACCCATTTATTCTCATCCCTTCTCTTAATTGATGTGTTGCTATAATTTGCTTTAAAAATATCAATTTTCTACAATTAATAAGTTGTGTGGGTTTCGGTTAAGTCATTAAAACTCTATATCAGTTCAAGATAATTATTTTCGGGCTAAACGCTTAATGCATTTGCGTTATTTTGAATATCACTTGCAAAAATTACAACAATTTAAAATCTTAAAATCAATAATAAAGCTAACCCACCCATTACATACGAATTTCCAACTGTAAAATGCGTGAAATCTATTTTTGCATACTGAAACAATTGGAATTGGAATGACCACACCAAAAACTAAAATGTATGAACAACTGTCTAGTTAATTATTATTATTATTATTATTACAAAATTTACACAATTTAAATTTCCTAGTGACAAACTTCAACTCAACAGCTGCCTACTAAAATATTAAAACGAGGCTAACAACAACGTGCATCATCAGATACGGTTAAGAACAATATAGGTAGGTACTTCTTTGTGTCTTTGTCCAACATTTTTTTCTTTTCCGTTAAACAGTACATGTATCATTGTGTAGAGAGAAATTTGAAACACCTCGTTTTTTAAAAAAAAATTCCCTGATGGCAGAAACGAAAATTACACATACAATTGTCTCGTTACCAATGAAGCGAAACCTACAAAAGCTTATCTTCCACATGGCCAAAAATGAACATAGTAAAATCTTAGTTTTGGGAAGAAAAAAATGTTATTACTGTTACAATGTTTTAACATTGTTACCTCGTCATACCGGTATATCTAAAGATATCAGTTTTAATTTAAACCAAATTAAAACCCAAGAAGTAGATTTAAAAAATCATTTAAGCATACAATCAATGTTTTTTATATAACAAAACCTGTTTATCCGGTATTAACTTTTGTTGTTTATTTCTTAAAAATTAAAAATAAAAAAGAAAGAAGGAAAGAAAGATTAAACTAATTTATCATTTTAGCAAATACAAAAAAAAAAAAAAAAAAAAAAAACCACAAAACAAAACAAATTTAGCTTTTATGTTTTGTTGTCTTGAAGGTAACATGTCCCTGTTTTAGTAATAAATCATTTAACACACTTTTAAGTTTCATATCTCTGATTACTCAATGGAAGTTGTTCTATAATTGCCCCCAAAAACGACATGAATATCCATTCATACTGTTAGTAAAATTTTGAACATGTCCAAAACAAATAAGTCGGATTTAAAATACTTTTAAAAGAGATTTTTATGAAATGCGCTATGTTATAAATATCGTAACACATACATGTATAATGATAACAGTTGCATGCATTTAATATGCTTTATCTGTATGAGGCGCCGTTTCTATATTTATTCAGTATTTGAACATATGCGTAAATCGATTTTTGGATATCCATAAATCGATTTTTGCATATGCAAAAATAGTAGGTATTTTTGCATAAGTAAAAATCGAATTATGGATATCAAAAAAATCGATTTATGGATATTCAAAAATCGATTTATGCATATGTAAAAATATTTGGCATTTTTGCATATGCAAAAATCGATTTATGGATATCCAAAAATAAATTTGTGAAATTTGAAAATACTGAGTTCTCCCCAATTATCAATCACGAAGTAAATACTTTCCGGTATATTGTGAGAGTAATATTTTTTCTCTTGTAACAAATAAAAATCGTTAATTTTCTTTATGGTTAATAAATGCACTTTCAAAATTAGTGAAAAAATATAAACCTACGCATTTTTATAAACTAAAGTGTTTATTACAGTACGATTCATTACATTACCACGCGACGCTTCGCGCTACAAAATCCAACATGGCTGCTAGAAATAATTAACGGAAAGAACGAATATCAGAGGAGTAAATCATAATTATTGAGGTGTTTAGAAATCGATGATCGACATGTTGACGACAAAGCTGTCGATATCATATCAGATATTGAGTTAGTTCCCATGTTACAAACCGACGCAATAAT
Source organism: Tegillarca granosa (assembly GCA_029721355.1). Classification (NCBI taxonomy): domain Eukaryota; kingdom Metazoa; phylum Mollusca; class Bivalvia; order Arcoida; family Arcidae; genus Tegillarca; species Tegillarca granosa. Next base: position 35,634,794 of record CM056598.1, on the reverse strand, counting down.
AAACACGAAATAGACCCGCACTAAATAGTTGGGGAGAATTCATTTCACACTCGCGATTTATGGATATGTTAAAATCGATTTTTACATATGCAAAAATACCGACTATTTTTGCATATGCAAAAAACGATTTATGGATATCCAAAAATCGATTTATGCATATGTAAAAATGTATTTTTGCATATGCAAAAATAGCCAGCATTTTAACATATGTAAAAATGTATTTATGCATATGCAAAAATCGATTTATGGATATCCATAAATCGAATTTTACATATGCAAAATTATTTTTGGATATCTTAAAATAATTTTACATATGTTAAATTTGATTTATGGATATCCATAAATGAATTATGCATATGCTAAAATAGTGAATGAATATAGAAACTGCGCCTCATATATCTGTAACTCTAGGGGACTATGGTTACAAATTTTGGCTTTATGAGCATTTCAATTCGTGTTATTAACAGTCTATAAAAACCCTTGATTTTATTGTCTGTATATACATTTAGATCTTTTGCTGGAAGGACCATTTCGTATCAATGGATATATAATAACAGTAAAGATTATAACAGCAATAATCACGCACTTGCTTAATGTTGTAGATACAATGTCATGACTTGAAACGTCTTGTGGTAAGTAATGGTTCTATATAGAGAGAGAGATGTTGGCGGACCCATTACGCCCACTGTAATAATAGAAACTGAAGTTTTATAACAAAAAAAATCACCTTGATATATATGCAATATCTATTCTTTAGAATGATTTTATTGCTTTGTTTTTATTATCTATAATTTATTTCATCCTCATCCTGTTGCATTTCATTGAACATCATGTTATGATTCACAACATAAAAAATTGGTTTCATATGAGGATGGTGTTGGTACTATAACGCCCACTGTATTAATAGAAAATGAAGTTCCATAACTAAAAACCAGTTCATTCAATTTGATATATACAATTTCTATTCTTTAGAATGTTTTATTTTGTAATCGTTGTCTATATCTTATCTAAAGCCTGATGCATTTTATCGTAATTCATTTATTAACTCTAAAATGGCGAATAAATCTATGTACTATTGAATATAGAAATATGCTGAAGGTTTGGTCATATTTTACTACTTTAACCGCATAACTGGACATTAACTTCACGGTACCCGTTTGAAGGAGGGGATTGCATAATGTGAAGTCACAAAATGTATTTGTCTTTTTAAATATAGGTATACCTAGTTATATTTTGGTGTTTCTTGTATGTATCACTTTCTATCGTTTTCTCGATTATTTATGTTGGCTGTTGAGTTTCTGTAACAAATTTCGTTTGTTTTTAGTTATATAAAATATGTAATTGAAGAAGATAAGTAAAGTACCCTTCCAAATGAACTTGACGCTTTGTCACCTAATATCCAGTCTGACGTATAAATCGAGTTATTCGGAACACTTCTAATCAGTACCCTACTGTGTAGAATAATGAAGTTTCAATATCGTGACATTCACGCTGCTATTAGATTAATACATTCTAAAACTGATTAAAGGTTGGAACTGGCTTCGACGTTTCTATAACAGACTTATGTATTCTTGCAAATTCTATAGCTGTGTCAGAAATATCTGGTTTGTATAAACAAATCTTCATGTAAAAGGATCCCTGGCAGAAATGTTACATAATATTTTATTTTCTTGAAATGGATTGATAAGAGGTAAAATATATGAACTTTATATACAACACTGGTAACCCACATCATTGCACATGTCTTGTTCTTTGTCATTATCAAACAATAATTTAGCTACGATATCAGCATTTATCTAAAATCTTATCATTTTAAAAATACATACACACACACACATTACTCTTACTTTTAAGTTCAGACGGATTCATTTTCTACAGGAGTTTATACTCATATATAATATATTTTTTTTTTCTCTCTTTTTCATGTTTGACTGTGTAATGGTTTCTACGTTTAAATCTTCATTTTCAACAAGGTTTTTATTGAACCAATTTTTTTTAATTCAAAGGATAGTATAATTGTATTATAAGCATTAGCTAACATTCATTGTGAGAGTAATCAATAACATCATTACAGGTAGCATTCTGAAATGACATAAAAATAACAACATCAGGAAAACAATTTTTAGAATACTTCGGTTCGTATTAGTTTTCCAATGTAAGAGTACTGCCACGGTGTCAAATAGCATACACAAAACTATAATGACATAATATTTCAATAACTACAGGAAACGAGTGATCAAAGTCGGTTCGAAACAGATAGTTTCGAGTAAAAACAATTGTTGGTCAAAAACCCCAAATTTCCATAACTGGCTGCTTTTATTTTAAACTTTAGAACGATAATAACCAAAGGTGAATGATTAATAGAACATCTTCATTGATTGTCTAATGGCACCAAATAACATCTAAGGTCTTTAAAAACGAGACAGTATTGCAAACAAATTCTACTGAACAACTACTTTTCTTGTTTCCTTTCAATAAATTTTTATAAAACAATCAAGCACCCAGACAACAAGTGTTATCCCTAAGTGTTATCACTGATTAATATACACAAAAATACGACTTACATTTTTGTTTATTTAATCTGTTGCCATATCGTTGGGCATGCGTTGGTTCGAATAAGGTAGATTTAAGTAAAAAAATGTTTGTCGGAGAACCCAGATTCCCAAAACTGACCGCTTGTATATTCGTGAAATGAGCTCCAATGGAACAAAACATCATTCTTAAATATCAACAAATAACCAATAAACACGTATGTGTCGTATGTAGAATTCGGAATGTTTTGTTTTTTGGTAAAAAATCTCAATTCTGTTTATGCCTTTGTATGTATCAAGTACAAAAATTCTTTCATTCTTTCATTCCTTTTTAAACTTCATTTCTTAACTGATTTTTAAGATTGTCTTTGATTGAAGGAGAAATATTTATTTTCTTCGTTCTTTGGTACTAAAAGGGAAAACATTTCTTAACTTGAAAGTCTTTCCACACCGTACTGTATTGTGTAATATCACATCGATAAATATTTCCCCGATGAAATCTTAAGCTGATATTTTTACGCCTACAAATTCATAAGGGAGTATGAATGTGTGGAATTTGTCAAAATAAAAATAAATCATGGGCTTCAAGTGTAATTAAACTCATTAAAAGTAATTGGTGACATTATATTTAATGGTTCTAATGTGATTTAAAATATGTAAAAGACCAAAAATAAAAAGAAACATGTTATGTAGGTCATGTACAATGTAAATTTACGAAATGAGTGCTAAAATAAAACGTAAAAACTGCATCTGAATAAATGAATTTATTATTGTTATTTAAACTCGTCGTTTATTTTCTTATAAACTTGTTCGTTCCGTTATTTATATTAACTTATATTAACAATTTCACATGGGTGAACCCCGTAATTTAAACACATATGGTCATCTGAAGGTTTGTTTTCAACGGCAGTTGATATGCTTCAGTATTACCCGCCCACCCTCCCTGTAAAGATTATTCGGTTCAGCTTATTTTTCGATTTATATATATATATATATTGTATTTTGTAGATACAAAACAAACTTACCAGTCCTTGTCCAAATCACAATCCCAAAAACAAAGTAAAAACTTTGAAAGCTGGCAAATTCAGTTATACACGTGAACTTCCATCAAAGAAGTGATGTATCTGAGATAATAAATACTGATGATTGAATTTTTTTGTGTAATAGATCTGCTAATAAACTGCATTCACAGAGCGCCTCACATCCTATATCGAGTTATAGTTAATTAATAAATGATTTATATTCGTTTGAGTGGAACAAATTAGAAGACAAGTGATTATGACAAAGCATTTAAAGACACACCACTACAAAACACAAGAATCGGGGAAAAATAGAAAATATTTACAGTTAAATCCTGAAAGAGCTTCGAATATGATGATACTTGATACTTTTTATCTTTAAAACATACGCATTCAAGGCCGATGGTTAGTTGTTGTTGTTGTTGTTGTTTTTTTTTTTTTTTTTTTTTTTTTTTTTTTTTTTTTTTTTTTAAATAAAATCAATCCAGAGACTAGAACATTTCCTACTTTTGAAGAGCACCGGAAGCAACGACAAATTGGTACCAAGAAATGTAGGTCGAGTTTTGCAGAATTGCAACCGCTCCTACTTATTTTACGTCCAGTAATCTATCATATTCAATCTATTATTTCAGCGAATTCAATAACGATTAATGTTATCAGTTTTAAAAGTATGGCTTTTAATATTGAATGTAACACAAATTTATCGCTTGTTAAGTCATTTTAGAAATGATTCAACCAGGACCCAGTGACTTTACTGACACTTACACAAGGGTATATACGCCCAAATCAAGAACGAGATCCTCTTACATAAATGGATTCGGTCAGATCTTGGATAGTAAAAAAAACACAATAATGATAAATAAATTAAAAGATAAAATATCAAAAAAAATAAATAAATAAATAAACGGAATCCCCCTTCCAAAAAATCGACTTTCGGCAAGTAAACTGGCAAACGTTCTCACACAAGTATCTGTGCAGATGTGACTCTAGGCGTGGAGAGCAGATTTGATTCGTTAGAGGGCGCTTTAGACCACTCTACCAATAAGACCAAAATGAATTAAAGATGAAATAAAGATAAATAAGATGTTTTTGATTCAATTTTATGTCTGTACATTTATACAATAAATGGAACCACATGTATATTATTATTAGAAAAACATCAAAAACCCCAAGGACCATTAATACAAGTGATATTTGATTAAAGAATGGATAGTTTGGTTTGGTTAGCTGGTCGGTCGGTCGGTCGGTTTGACCTTTTTTAGTTGGCTGGTTTGTTGCCTGGTTGGTTTATTTGTTTGTTTGTAATTTGATTGGTTGGTTAGTTATTTGCATTATGCTTAACGTCATAACTGCAAATTTTTAATGCAATCATTTGAAGAGCGATCATATTTCATTCTATAAATGCGTCAATGATCAATTTATACAACCAGCATGTAGTAAGCGATTTTTCGAGTGCTTTATAAATTTAAATTCTGGTCTGCTCTGTCACTCGTACGTACTAATGGCAACATTAGGAGTACTTTTCCCCGACTCAGAATATTGCTGATAAAAATTGCAATAAGCTCGGTGTCAGTACATTACAATAATACTGAACTTATTACTTTCATAAATGCAATCGGAAGGATAACGGTCAAGTCTAAAAGGTGATAGTAAATTTTGTCCACTAGGAAAGTAAGAGTTACTAGGAAATGCGCGCTTAAAAAAAGACGCAAAGTGTATACGGAAATAAGTTTGGTGGTTACTTTCCGTTGGTCCTCTACTTTAATTTAGAAAATGATATATGGCTGTTTTTACCAGTTTTTTTTTTTACTTTATAATTTTATCATACAGGAAATACCAATTATCTTCCAATTGAGCTTGTTTTATTTTACTGAATATAAGTAAATACAAACTTTGTGATAACTACAGTGACCAATATAGAAACAATATTTATATATCGACTACATAAGTGTTTTGTGATAAATCAAATTAAGTTATATTGGGGTAGGATAAAAAAAAAGGAAAAAGCTTAGCACTTAGATGTATTTTATCAATAACAGAAGGTTCTGGCTGTCAAGCTGGAGGCAAGACACTAATGAAATAATCTATAGCCTAAATTAAAGTCTTTTACATAAAATTAATTTTGATACTATGCTGACGTAATGATCAATTGGATGCACGAATACAGCTATCTGCTGATGTGAACGAAGCTAATTTTGATAAAGTCTAATGTAGTCTCTGTTGGTATTGATCAACTGTGTATTTTATACACAACACTTTTAAGTCTTCAGAGGGAATACCTAAGTCAAGAAACGAGTGTTATATAATAATCTGTGTCATTTTTTTCAGACAAATCATCCTAGCGTTTAGCAAATTTAATCACGGGATTGAATGAAATAGTAATTTACGGGTTTTCAAGCCATATAATAGCAAAGCTAAACACATGTAAAGCATTTTTTTAATTGTCAGCAGAATGATTGATAAAAGCAAAAAAAAAAAAAAATAATAATAATAATAATAATAATAAATAAATAAATAAATAAAATAATATTAATTAATTAATAAATAAAAAAAAGGAATAATTCTAAAGAAATGTTTTGCAAACCTTGGATGGATTGTAACTACGCTTAATAACCTACTAAATTAGGTTTTATAGGAAATTTTTATCGGTCGGCTACCATGAATTTTTATGCATCTAAATGTATTTCTTTGAAAGCGACTACACGCCCATAGCCATAAAAAGAAGGCAAGGTTTTAAGCTGGATATACTGTAGCATAAAGACAACCTAAAATTAAACATAGATTCAAAAGCCTATCTTTCATTGAAATCCATAAGATTCAAAATATATTAAATGCTTCTATCATCATCATATTTAATAAAATGTATTGAATGCTTCTATCATTATCATCATCATCATTATCAAATATTGTTATTTTTTAATTTTTGAAAACATATATCAATATTTTTGATAGTCTTAACATTATAAATAATATAGCGCCGTCATGTGCTACTTTTGAATTTTTATAATATTATTCAATTCAAAAGTAGCACATGACAACACTTTCAAATTTTGACTATTTATTGCTGTATTGGCGATGTCCATAAATAAAAAACAGAAATAAGATAACAAAATTAATATTTATTATTATTTCAAAAAATTAATATATAAATAAAAAAAAAATAAATAATAATATAGGGAACAAAAGCATCTCTCAACACTTACCTTGCTTATGCTTCATAGTTATGCTGAAATGCCGTTCTATCTGTTAATGACTACAAATTACTCTAGATCTAGGACTATACTGAATACAATGCAAATTAAGAGATACAAAATCTATTTGTCTAGATTTCCTAAAGCGATTGTATTAACAATTTGTGCATATACATATTTGCATGGTATATAGATATACGTCTTGTAATACTAGGCGAAACAGTATGTGACAATATATATTTTCTAGATATGCATTTGTTTAAATTCTCGAACCGCGAATGATCATTTATATGCATACTGTACCCTGGCCTTCATATGAAAACGGACTTTCAAATTTAACAGACGACTTTTTTCAACGCATGTCCAATGACATGAAAACAGAATAAATCAACAAAAATGTTAGTCGTATTTTTGTGTATATTAATCAATAATAACACTTAGGGAATTATGATGTCTGGTGCTTTATTATTTTATTACCATTTATTGAAATGGAAACAAGAAAAGTTGTTGTTCAGTAAAATTTGTGTTGTTATACTGCCTTGCTTTCAATACTGCCTCGTTTTCAATACTGCCTCGTTTTCAGTGACATTAGAAGATGTCATTTGGCGTCATTAGACAATCAATGAATATTTGCCTTTGGCTTTGGTTATTATCGTTAGAAAGACAAACTAACGAATATTTAAACGAAGTTCAAATCTAAAGACGAAGGTCAATTTAACTTCTATTAATGTTGGATCCTGAAACTTTAATCTAAAGCGTTATGAATTTTAAAATTTTCTAAATATTTTCTGGTTTTAATTAAACAAGTATCTTAACACTCAGTCTATGTTTTCACATCACTTTAACAACTCATATTTCTTTCGCCCCTTCCCCCATCAAGATCTACATTTCATTGGTTCAATGAAATACGTATTCAATTTATTTCTCCCATCACTCCAAAGAGTAATATTCATATTACCCATCAGGTTGTACATTTTATCTCAATCAAAGAACAAGTGTTACCGTAAATCTAGCCTATTATTTCCCTTATTTCAGACTTCCTCACCCCAAATGAATCTTCCGCCCCAATAAATGTACATTCATTAGTTCTGTAGTATAAGTGATTGATTTTTTTTTTCTGCAATTTATTATACGTATTTGTCCATAATAGTTTCAAAATAGCTAAAATTGTATTGATCTTTTTTTTTTTCTTATAGTCTACCCATTTAAAAGTGTATTAACGTCTTAGTACACATTTAGAAACAAATTAACATTGATGAGTTATGAGTTATAAGTCACCAATTAAGCAAGGGGTTAATTCAGTTTTTCAATCAGCTAGCAGTTAACAAAAACGCGCTATATAGTGTAAGGCAGACAGTAATGCACATCTCAAAAACACACGACCTTGCCCTTGAATTATTAACATTGCTTTCGTCACGAGTAGCTGAAAATTATTGATGCGACGTCAAACATCATTACACGAAATATCAACTAACCTCTAAATAAATAAGCTTGGATGTTTTCTTTAAAAATGGATTGTTTTGGTTTTATTAATATTTCGACACTTCTTATTTAAACATTTTCAAATAAATATTTACATTTTCAATGTGTTTGCATTATTGTTGCAGATTTGTCGTAGGCCTTGGTCCCAGGAATTAAATTATTAATAACGAAGTATAATCTTTTCCTCCACTTTATTCATATTTAAATATTTTTTTTTAAATTCCTTCATATTCGGTTCCATATTAAATTTATTATTATTATTATCCAACCTAAGTGTTTTGACCAAAAAATGTATTTATAGATGCATTCATTTTTCTCATATCTAACACCATCGTTCATGGCCAAGTCTCCACTAAATTTTATTTGAAAATCCACCCCCTTATATAGACACAACAAAACATAACATCATAAAAATCACATACTCCACAAACTCCATGCACAGTCACACAACCCATGAAAATTTAAAAAGTTACCCCAGTTTATTGACAAAATAAGAGCACATATAGGGGCCTCTCAATTTTTTTTTTTTTTTTGTATTTTAGAAACACCTGTTAATTAGGCGACATCTAAAATATGGACTTGACCTTAACACCTTTATAAAAACTTATGGCAAAACATAAAGTATGGAATGGGCACAATTTAAACATGATGAAAAAAATACAATTTTGGTCAATACAAAAAAAAATTATTTACACTGTAACACATCCCCCCTCTCAAGAACTGACGTAGTCTGTTCAAAACTACAGTGGACATCGCGATAAAATATCAGCACCAAGATTGTTTAATCCAGCAATAGAACGCGTTCGGAACTTGAACTGTTGTAGAAACATTGACCAGCGAGCAATGCGCGGATTTTTGAAACGAGCAATGTTTAAATACACTAAAGGCTTATGATCGGTCTCTAAAATAAAGCAGCGGCCATAAAGATATTTAGAAAGTTTGTCAACTGCCCATACAATACCAAGACATTCCTTCTCTATGATTGAATAATTGATTTCTCTGTTAAAAAATTTGCGACTAATGTAACACACTGGATGATAAAGACCTTTGTGATCTTGTAATAGAACAGCACCAATCCCTTTGTTTGAAGCATCTGTCCGGAGATTAAATTCTGAGTGAAAATTTGGAAGTATTAAAACAGGTCGAGAACTAAGTATAGTTTGCAACTTGTCACACGCTTTTTGACATTCTGTTGTCCATATAACCTTGGTAGCTGAATTCTTTTTAGTAAGATCTGTAAGTGGGGCCATAACTGTAGAAAAATTGGGAACAAAACGTCTGTAGTAAGAACAAAGACCAATAAGACTACGGACTTCCTTTTTAGTAGATGGAACAGACATGTTTAAAATTTTCTTAACTTTAGACTGAGTAGGTTGAATACAACCATCACCAACAGTATGTCCTAGAAATTCTATAGAAGTAAAACCAACTGACACCTTAGAAGGTCTGGCAGTGATATTTTGATCACGTAAACGCTGTAAAAACAGTTTAAGATGTGAAAGATCTTCCTCCCATGTGAGAGAAAAAACCAAAGCATCATCGAAAAAATTGACAGTAAAATTCAATCCTTTAAGAAGAAGACGCATTATTCGTGCAAAGGTAGCACAAGCAGTACTTAAACCGAAAGCTAAGACACAAAATTGAAATAATCCTTGTGGTACTTGGAATGCAGTGTAAGGTCGAGATGAATTCTCTAGTGGAATTTGCCAATAACCTTTAGATAAATCAAATTTTGTAAAAAAGACAAATTTCCCAAGTTTGTTGAACAAATCTTCCGGGTTTGGAATCGGTTCAGAGTCAAAGACAGTATGCTGATTGATTGCACGGAAGTCAATTACGAACCTATTTGAACCATCTTTTTTTGAAACTAAAATTACTGGTGAACAATATGGCGAGTTAGAAGGTTCAATTACACCCATTTTAAGCATAGATTCAACTTCAACTTTAATAGCTTGTTCTGTTGAATAAGGTAATGGATAAGGTTTTACATTAATGGGTTCTGTTGAAGTCAGCTTGATAGAATTGGTAACCAAGTTAGTACGACCAGGTATATCCGTAAATACTTGTTGAAAATCAGATAAAATTGATAAAACTGAAGATTTCTGGCTATCACTCAAATAAGGATTGATGACAACATCCTTGTAAGTTTCAAATCCAACTGTAGAAGGTAAAAACTAAAGAAACAGATAAATCAAATGAATCTGAATCTTGCTCTGAAATGACACAAGTAGAACTAGTAACTTCATTGTCATTTCTATGTGACTTGAATCGTTCAAAGTACTGTTTAAGCATGTTAAAATGAAACACTTTAGCTTTGGAACCCATCTGAACTATATAATCACATACACCCTGTTTGGATACAATAGTGAATGGACCTTTCATATGCATCAGAAGTTTGTTGTGTGATGTAGGTAACAAAACTAAAACCTTTGAACCAACTTTAAGATTACGTGAACTTGATCTTCGGTCATAAAGCATCTTGGTTCGTTTCTGAGAAGATTTAATAGTGTTATAGACTAAGTTACAGCTCTTTTCAAGTTTAGTTTTTAAGTCAAGAACATATTGATAAGATGTAATAGTGTTTTCCTCTGCAGGTGTTCCTTTCCACATAGAATAGAGCAAAGATAAGGGACCTCTAGGGGTTCGACCATACAAGAGTTCAAAAGGTGAAAATCCTGAAGAATCTTGTGGTACTTCACGATAAGCAAAGAGATCCCATTCACGAGGTTGCTCAGAGATAAGTTTAGACAGCATTTTCTTAAGTGTGTCATTGAATCGCTCCACTAAACCATTAGTAGCAGCATGGTAAGGAGAAGTGCGAAGATGTTGTGTTAAAAGTAAATTCATAACTTCAGAAAATAAACCAGAAGTAAACTGTGAGCCATTGTCTGTTAAAATTTCTTCAGGAATTCCAAGACGAGAAAAAATTTGCATCATGGCATCTGTAACCTCAGTAGTTTGAAGTGTTTTTAAAGGTATAGCTTCAGGATATCGTGTAGTGTAATCAATAAATGTAAGAATATATCTGTAACCTGAAAAGATGGTGGATCAATAGGTCCTACAATATCGATAGCAACACGAACAAATGGTTCCTTAATAATTGGCAAGGGACATAGTGGAGCTTTAAGTGGTTTCCGGCTTGAAACAACTTTTTGACAAATGTCACAACTCTTACAGAACCTTTGAGCATAATTCAAAACTCTATCAATAGTTTTAGAACATCCCATATGACCAGCCATTACAGAATCATGTGCTAAAGACAAAACCTTTTGACGTAGTGATATTGGGACTAGAAGCTGTGTAATTGTAATACCAGAAGCGGAAATAAACTTGCGATAAAGGAAATTATCCTTGACATAGAACCAAGCACAACCCTTTTTCTTTTTTTCTCCAATATGATTGTTTGCTTTGCGGGAACAAGGACTGAGTGTAATATCAGATTGTTGCAACTTAGCAAAGTCTGAAGGCGATAACTCTAGTGGTGTTGTGGTACCTTCAATAGATAAAGGTAGTGGCGCAATAGGTTTTTGAGATTGTGCACGAGTAATAACTTGACCAGAAAACTGAGATAAATCAGTTGAGTTATCAATATCCAAATCAACAAAGTCAGCAGACCTCGGTAAAGAAAGAAGCACCTTTAATGTTCCCTATAATGACGTCAGCAACAGGGTTATCACATAAACATGCAATAACAGACCCCGAAAAATATGGAGATTTAATAGAAACTTAAGCCATTTCATGTACAATAACATCTCCATTGAAGGTAAGGCAGGTGGTTTTACGGTCAGGTAAGATAGCAGAGTTTGGTACTAGAGAACGTCGGACTCCAATAGTAGAACAACCAGTATCCCTTAACACTGAAACAGGAGTGTTATTAAGAAAGCCACCGGAAATAGGTAAAGATGGTAAGAGTGATGGTTCAGCTAAAGTTAAACCAGCTGATTCAAGGTCATTAACTTCATGACATACTGCACCATTAGATAACTGTATTGAGTCTAAAACTGAAAAAGCCATTCCAGTAAATTATACTTATTTTCTAATTGTTGAGAGCTTGAATTCTGAGAAACAGAAGTGTCAGTTTTAGGAAACAGACCATAGGTACCAGTTTGTAAGGATTGATTGGTATGATTAACATTACCAGAAATATTAGAATTTCCTGCATTGTTAGAAAATTCAGGTGGAATAGATTGTTGAGAGACTTGAGAACAAGTGTTTACAGAATCATTAGACAACTGAAGACACGAACTTGGCATTTCACCTGAACCAATTGGATAATAACTACTAAGAGCAGCTTCTGAAAACTGTTTATGTTTACAATTGCCATGGTGAAAAGATTTACAATGGTTACAAAATGGTGTAAAACAATTTTTTGCCATGTGACCACTCATGTTACACCTAAAACATGTAAGCCTTGTATTTGACTGATTATTTTCATTGTTGAAGTGGCGACGATTTAATGACGATGACCTAGTTGTACTATTGCCACCGATACGGCCAAACAATTTTCTCGTTCTTTGATTAAAATTTGACCTCTGTTGTGCACGACCGCGAATTTGAACATTGCTAGCAGACAGATTCCAAGTAGCATCAGTATTATTAGTGGCTAATTCAACTCCCGGATGTGCGGTACGGTAGGCTTCGGCTGCGGCTACAATATCGGTAAAATTAGCTAAGTTACGCTCTCGGATATACGTCGCAAGATCGGATGAAACGGACATAAGAAATTGCTCCCTAAGAATTATATCGCACAATTGGTCAAATGTCGAGACATCGGCAGCGTTTATCCAACGTTTAAACAGCGCGCGGAGCTTCTCAGCAAAAGCTAATAACGGAGTAGAGGAATCCGGCTTAAGTGATCGGAACCTTTTATTGAACCCCTCAGCAGTAAAATCAAAATATTTAATTAATGCCTCTTTCAATTCTTTATAAGTAACTGGTGCAACACTTGAAAAAGAATAGTAAACATCTAAGGCATTTCCAGTCAAAAAAGTGGCTAAATAAGTAACCCAGTTTGTCTCATTCCACTTCATAGATTTGGCATGGGTCTCAAATCGAAAAAGAAAAGCGTCTATAGTGTCACGAGTTTCATTGAAACTTGGGAGTTTTGGCATTTTAGGGACTGAAGAATGGGGAATGGGTTTATCTAATTTAGCTAATTCTAATTGAAATGCTCTCTCTTTATCTTTCTCAACACTTTCTCTTTCTTGCTTTTCTCTCTCAAATTGTAACCTCTTTAACTCTCTTTCTGCTGCTCTTTCCTCTCTTTCTACTTTCTCATGTTCTTTCCTATCAATGTAATCTAATAAATCTTGTCCTGTAAACCTGCTTCTTTTGCTTGTTTTAAAAATTCACCTGACATTTTGAACTCCAAAAAATTAATGTATCAAACAATAATGGCATAAAAATGCTTTACAAAAATATTCAATTTAAACCAATACAAGTCCAACCAAGTATTACAATTCCATTCAAAAAAAAAGTATATATAAAATGATAGTTTAAAACAAAATACAACAAATAACTGTCAAGTAATAAATATAAACAATTCAAATGAATAAATACCAGTAATTGCAATTAGTAATGTCATTAAATATGCATGGTAACTGCACAGTGAACTCAATGTCTTTGTACAAATATTAATATATAACCAAATAACATAATAATATTGTTCTTTGTTTACAAAAATAATTCAAAATTCTGCATAAAAACTGCATAAACTGCATATTTACAGTTCAAAATTAAGTATATTTAGTATATTCACAGTTTATATTGATGAAAACAAACAAATGTCAATTGTAGAACACGATAAAGCTATAGCATTTGAATTTTTTTTTTGAATAACTATGTCATTATGAAACTTCTAAATTCTGATGTTCACATAATACTATAACACAGGATGATAAATCACTTCACAATGAATACAATGACGACGAATTACATGTAGACGACGATAGACCACAAGCGACGACGAGCCCCCATATTGTTACAGATTTGTCGTAGGCCTTGGTCCCAGGAATTAAATTATTAATAACGAAGTATAATCTTTTCCTCCACTTTATTCATATTTAATTTTTTTTTTAAATTCCTCCATATTCGGTTCCATATTAAATTTATTATTATTATTATCCAACCCAAGTGTTTTGACCAAAAATTGTATTTATACATGCATTCATTTTTCTCATATCTAACACCATCGTTCATGGCCAAGTCTCCACTAAATTTTATTTGAAAATCCACCCCCTTATATAGACACAACAAAACATAACATCATAAAAATCACATGCTCCACAAACTCCATACACAGTCACACAACCCATGAATATTTACAAAGTTACCCCAGTTTATTGACAAAATAAGAGCACATATAGTGACCTCTCAATTTTTTTTTTTTTTTTTTTTTTGTATTTTAGAAACACCTGTTAAGTAGGCGACATCTAAAATATGGACTTGACCTTAACACCTTTATAAAAACTTATTGCAAAACATAAAATATGGAATGGGCACAATTTAAACATGATGAAAAAAATACAATTTTTGGTCAATACAAAAAAAATTATTTACACTGTAACAATTATATAACTGTGTTTAAGACCAATGGTAATAATATCAACTATAATTACCATTTATATTTGCTATAATTACCATTGATCAGCTGACCGGCGTATGAACACATTGTTACATACGGAACTACATTATCTAAGGTAAATAAACATACACCGTCTGGAGTTGATCCATGCGCAGTTGTTGCTAGAGCCAAAGCTATTTTTATCATAATTTTATATTGAAATAAACAGAGAACATTTGCAGATTAAATGTTACAATAAGCAATTTGTTGAAAAAAGAATTATTAAATTAATGATGTTATCTTGATTTCACTGTTATCTGTTCCTATTTCTCACGCACTATTTTGTTCGGCTGTTCCAGTGACTGGGCATATTTGTTGTAATCGGTAAGTATTTGGACATTTTTTAAGGATTAAAAATATCAAAATAATTTTTTAAAAATCGTGAAATGTAAATATAACCATAGCGCGCATTATTCAGTTTGCATTGCACGGCATTGGAAGTTATATCGACTAGAAGCCTCATTTTTAAACAGTTTAATGGTTAAATAAATAAAAGAATAAATAAATAAATATTAAAGCATATCAGTTAGTTTTTATATTGTATGAAGAAGTAAAGAAAATATATCAATTCTATTTCAGGACTATTTTTGTATAATATTATATTGATTGTTAAATTATAATTTGCATGTATAAATACGCGCCATTTTAACTTGCTTCAAGGTCATTCATTACGTGGTTTATTCATCCAGAAACTAAATTAGAGTAATATTCTGTAAAATTGTTTTCTCTATCTCCCCAAGTCAATAGAAACTTGATTTTGATAATTAGAAGGTAAATGATTTCTATAATATTGTAATATCGATTTGTCTCGTGATGCCAAGAATCATGAACTTCACTAATATATATCTAAAGGATTATTTAATTAACGAACGGGATTTTGTGAGTCTAATGATATAAAAATCATTTCTTTGTAACACCCTTGTAGCAATATTCTCTTTCTATATATAGAAATTTTACTGACTAAATGGAATCATAATTGCTAGTTAATTTTAAAGCATCATTTGATAAGCACTGAAATAAAATGATAAGCACGTTTAATATATTAATAAATGAAATGGGATCGGTGCAGAAAGCAAGTTACAATTTCGATACAATATAATTTGTTGAATCATAATGGCTTAAGATTAATATATTTAATGAATCTGGAGGGGAGTGGAGTGGAGTAATTTTGTTTTACGCTCCAGTCTAGATTCTTTTACTAATTTCGAGGCAGCCAGTTCTGGGATGGTGGAGTAAACCGGAGTGCCCGGAGAAAACCACGACCTTCGGCAAGCAAACTGAGAATCCAGAGGTGATAAGCTCTCTCGATACAAATTAACATGAAACACCGTAATTGCCCATAAAAATATAAATTAGCAGTTTTTTTAGTCTTTTTAAAAAACATCTGCTTATTTTCATTTGAAGTTTAAAATTATGCATTCGCCCAAAAATTTACGAGTTATCCGTGAACCCCTTTACAACGTGACGTAATTCACATGCAGACGGTCATTGCATGCTTATTAACTTTTTTTCTTGTCAGTAATTTATTGATAATGGTGTCCAAAACATTTATGAATTGTAATATATAGTTAACTTTATGTATTATAATACTGTGATTATTATTTGTAATGCTAGAGGGCGCCTAGTCAACGTTTCAAATCATAACGGAAATATAAGCTTTTAGCGATATATCATAACATGTAATGTAAACTCTTTTAAAAAACCTTAATCTTCCCCTTTCCTTCTTTTTGTCCTTTTACTTTACAGCCAATAATGTTAAGAAGTGAACAAATGTTCGCAACGTTTTCTGTTATATAGAAATGTTCATTAAGTAACTGTACATTTTTCAAAAACAGTCATGATAATATCTGGAATGGAAATAAAATCTTAAAATGTATTAATTAAGGAATTTTAAAGGGACTGTTAAAATACATGTTTAAAAACTTAAATGTGCGTTTATGTGGTCTCTTATTGAGAAAATGCTTTCTTAAACGCTTGTCTTTTTTTTCTTATCCTCTTCGTATATTAGAGGTCGAGGTTCGAACCCCGTCGTAGTCTGACCAAGACTTGAAAATAGGTAAATGAAAGTCACAGGGCCCTGCAATGAAGACATTTAAAACCGATGTGCGTGTCACTTCAGGCATTGCACGCTAAAGAACCCTCCCTGCACATTGCTCAAATGCCAAAGGCCAAATTTCTGCCACTTCACTAATAGCTGGTAATAAATCGATATAAGTGAAATATTCTTTACTTGGACGTAAAACTCCATTAAATATCCAATTAAATTAAATCCGGCTTAACTTCCAAGGTGAATGTTCAAGTGTCTGAATAAATATGTCCGTTTTCATAGTTTTGGATTGAACAGGAACCGTTATGTTTATGTTTTATTTGTGTCGTTACTACTAAGCTTACATTATAGATTGTTTATTGTGCAGTTATTTGTAATCAACGATGGTCAGCAAGTCAATATCGTATGGCAAATCAGTTACTACAAGATTTTTAGTTTATCTCATTAAGCAGCAGTTGTCCGGTCAACAAACGCATTTCTGATAAGTCAAAATTAGTATGATTTAAAATGATTGGCAAAAATCAATTAATATATACATTGTAGACATATAAATATTTTTGTAGTAACTTTATGCAATTAAGATAAAAAAAATATTGTAGTACCATTAACCACTTTATATATATATATATATATATATATATATATATATATATATATATATATATATATATATATATATATATATATATAAAAGGGAGGATGCTATGGAGTAAAACCCATTCAAAATTTAAATTCCTTAAATTTAAAAACTTTCCTGTAAATCCAACATAACCAATTTTTAAACAAACGGTAATGATAGAAAAACGAAATTTGGTATTTCTTGTATAAACTATGAATAATTTTGTAACATTTATTATCAATACAAAAATGTATGTGTACGTACTCCCTCGGATACATTTGTTCATATGTCCTCTAAATAAACAAAATCGTTTGTATCATTGCAACTAAAGAATTTATTCTGTGTAGACAAAATATATGTGTAATTTGATAGTATGGTTTTTCTCTTCTCATCAATCTTGCCAAGTATAGTTTTAGGCTAATATACAATATACTGAATTTTGCTTACCAGCTGGATTATATAACGATGTTTGAGCCAGTCTATCATAATGATACCTTATTTCGTAATCTTTAAGATTTTATAAAATAAAACAAAAATAATGATAAAAAACGTTAAATGACAATTGTTTTAACAGAAAATGACAATTGTTAACGGAAAATGACAATTGTTGCAATTGTTATCATTTATTCGTCGATGTCAATTTCACCAGTCAGGGGAATTTACTCTAAACAACTTAACAGCACATTTGTCAAAATCTTTTCTTCATAATTTATTTTTTACATCATAGAAACTATTTCTATTTTTATATGAACTCATCAACATAGATATTTTATAATATACAGATTCCGAAAATAATATAATAGTCTGTTAATTAATACCGTATGAAAATGATAATAAAAATAGCAACTTACCTTTTTCATCTCGTCAGAATCGTGATCTATAAACCATCTCCATCATCAATTTCCAAAATTAACATGCGGAAAAATTTGGCTTAGTTCGATGATGTATTGAAGGTTCATATAAAGTTTACATGCATGAATACTTGATTGTAAGATAGAGTGCTTGTCATTCTTGTATTCTACCGGTTAATGAAGTCTTTATTGGATATCACCTCATTGTAAATCAAATGGAATCATTGAGAGGAGGGGAGATAACCGCCTTGATATAACGCTAATCTGTCGACATTGGCTGAATTATAGATTAATGTAGCCTTCTATATATAAAAGTATGCATCATTTATATGAGCTATTCTTTAACAGATCACCAAAATCAATGTTAAGTATTGTTCTTACAATCAAGACTTCAGATAAAACAATAAAAATATCTAGAAATATTTTCCTTGTCATTTTGATTGTAACATTTTTATTTCCAATGTTTTTTGATATTTTTACTCCTATAGCAGACGTCAATTATGGGTTGATTGAAACTAAAACAGGAAGGAGTGGTAAAATAAAACCACCGGTCTTAAGCCAACGAAAACTTTCATACACTAAGATCTGCCGAGTGTGATCTTTCCGGATTAGAGGCACTGGAATCCGTTTTCGGACACAAAATCTGATTCAAAGAGCTCTAACGTTGTGATCAATGTTTAAAAATTCCAATGTTTGTTACAAGTTTGGTTGTTCCATCAGTTGCTTCACTCAAGATTTGTTTCATGATTGTTTCTCTTTTTCTTGTGCATGCTAGCTTTCTTTGAAGCATTTCTGTCTTAATTAATGTAAGACAGGTAAACTCATATGACATTAAATCTGCAGTACTGCCATATACCATTTTTAAATTTTAATCATAAAATACATTCAAAAATGGTATATGAAAATATATTGTCACATACCATTTTTGTATGTATTTTATGATTTAATTACAAAATGGTATATAATAGTACTACTTAATTTGCAAAACAAAGGGGCGTAATAACGAATTTTTAAGATTTCATAATGACCGACCTAACTTACATCTCTAATCTGGAAATTTTACATCACCGGTTATAGATCTGTTATATCAAACATTTTTCAGGAGAACGTTTCTAGTGTTTATTTGTTTATTTTAATTTCACCACTGGCGTTTTGATCATTAAATTTTCCCACGTCGCTAACGAGTAGATATTATACAGCTGTGTCTTTCTTTGCTTTGTCTTATAAAATTTTAAAAGACTTTTTAATAAGTAAAAATCTTTATACTATGTACATATATTGTTTACATCAAAGGTATCAGGTGTTTTTTTTCTTTAATTGCGTGACATTTGCCTCCTTTATATTTCATTGCGGATTTTCCTTGTAAACCCTGAAGGTGAACTAGCTTGTTTTTGACATTTTAATATCCGATTTTTTTCTATCTCAACTGTCAAGGTATTATCATGAAAAACTGCGGTTTTCAATCAATACTTTAGATCTTGTAGAAAGAACTTTAATACTGGTGCATCCTGACAAGATGGTATTCTCACGAAACATTTTTTATTTCTTTGTTTCAAATTAACGTACCTAAAAAGATTTTGAGTTTCACGTTGATTTTTTTCGTTTTAATATGTTAATGACCATAAGCAAAAACTTGTTCAAGCTGGGTTTGGATGTGCCAATAAGTTTAATCAATTTATATGCCAACACACACACACACACACACACACACACACACACATGTATATGGGTAAACATTTTGTTAAAAGGTAATTAGAATTTCAACAAACTGATAAACATTGTTTTAATATTCGATTTAATTTTTTATTTTGTATGTTTTGATTTTGTGTTTAAACTTATTGACATTTTGAAATTCTAGGCCAAGATAAAAAACAATTTAGAAACTGTTGCATCCTATGAACTTGTACTTAGGTCTAGACAAAATTCGAATTAAAGGGATAAATAGTTTGTCTCGTGAAAATTAGCTTAATAACTGTTGATGGGAGGGGAAATGAAGATGAAACTTATCAACCAATCAAAAGATTCGTTAATATTTCTGATTTATCGATAATGACTGTAATTTTTTTTTACTTGTCGTCTGCTGAGAACAATGTACAAGGCTTCACAAAAATATTGGCTGAAAAAATCACAGAATTATTATTTTTGAAATCTTTATATTTGAGACGTCTTGGAAAATGAAACCTAGAATTTGTTGCCAAGGTTCGAATCAAAATAATGCTGCCAATTTATAAAAAGCAGACGTTCATTAAAACTGAATGACATATGAGCTTTAGCAGACGTGTTCCAGGTCATATGATAAGACTGATAAGATTTTTCTACAGTAAAAAAAATTCTTGGATTACTTTGGGCAATCATAAGATCAATCAAGCTTCGACAATAATGACTAAAATAAAGATTTTTCTGCTTCTGTGTTTTTTTCTAAATACAATTCCATTCAAACTAAATAATGCCACAGCACGATCCCAATATAATCCGGTCGGATTGTCTGAGAAGATGGAGAAGACATTTATATTCATTTAAAAATAAAACATCAACGTCTGCATTTACTTGTTCCTGCCTTTCAAACAGTTCTATATAAATATCTTATAGTTTTCATGGTACAAAAATAAAACTGAATTATTTATTTATTTATTTTTCAAAAAACGTTTATAAATAACTTAATGTATGATATTTTTTTATTGGTGTATAAACGAAAAAAAAAAATTCACACTAAAAAATGTGCGTGAAAATTCCATATAACTTAACTGAAACATTTTAGCAATGAACAAATAATAAGAAAAAAATTAAAACCGATAAACTTTTAAACGTTTCTTTCGAGTTTGAATGCCAAAAAGGGCGGAACTTTTGTTTATTTCGTCATATTTAGACAGCCAAACAGTAAAAAGATGACGTGTGATCAGTGGCTGATCACTATCGAAGTGTTAACGCCTCATAGGCAAAAATTCTATTATGTTTAAGTTAAAAAATACAGTTTTGAATTGACGCATTAAAGATTTTTTCACATCATTACGCTGCTACTAGAAGAGATTGGAAAGCCTGTGGAAGCATATCAGATTGTTGTCAAGCATACAAATAATGTTTAAACCACAAAAATATAAAGCAATTATATTAAAACACTGATGACGCCAGTGTCTTTATTCAATTAAACAAAAACCAATAGACTTTTAAGAAACCAACCTAAAGGCCAAGAATTTATTTTTAGATTAATATAATCATCACTATTAATTTTTTCTCATTATCAAAATTAAATGCACCTTTTGCGATTGTTAAAAAGAAAATCGCAGTCTTATTAAAGGCAAGCGCACACTTTACAACAGCTAACCCCCCCTCCCCGCACATTACAATTAGCAATACGCACAATGGAATTATACTGACTATATTATATAGTGCCTGGTTGTAAAAAGTGATCTTTTTTAAATCAATAATATATTTATATACTTTATATCTCAATGTTCGTTTTCATAAACAGACATCCGAGATATTTATTACTCATGCGATAAATTGTAAAATGTTATTAATTTTGATAAATTTTAAGAAAAATTTCTGGGTTCCCAATGTTCTTATTTAAAACCATATAACCTTTTCATTGTAGCCTTCAGTTTCTTACACGCAGATCTCTTTGGTCAATAACGGCGTTGAATCAGGTTATAATCACAAAATCCTAGATATTATAATTAACATTTGTATCAATACAACGAACAATTATAAAAACTAATGGAAATTCATTCCTGTCTCGGTGGCTAATAGGTAGAACGTCTACTTCGATAGGAGGTCGTGGGTTCGTGCCCCGACCAGGTCATATAGTAAACTCCAAACTTGTTATAGTGCTCCCTCGCTAAGTACTCGGTATAAAGAGGACAAAGTATCGACTGGTTCACCACGTGCCAGGATAATGCGATTAGCGGAGTGGTATTATTTTAGCGGCATATTGGATCGGTGAGCTAGAACATTAACAAAAAGACACCCCGAGTACGCGCAAGTATAAGTCAAATTATAATACAGTCATATTCTTCTCAACATGCAGAAACTTGTTCCGAGATAAATTCTCTGAGATTCATAAACTTACTCTTGTCGCGAATAGCTTAAAAATGCTTATGCGACGTTAAACAGCATTAACAGTACGAAAAGAACCTTACATTTATTAAATCACAAAAATGTTTTGATGTAGTTTTAGCTGAAATACCTAGTGGTGATATTTTTAAGGATAAATCTAGAGTGATATTCATGAACCAAGAAAAATTAACCTTTTTTTAACAACATAGGGGAAGTGTTCTAAATACTACTAGTTAAAATGTCATTGAAATAATAATGATACCAATCCTAGCAGAACAGTAAAATCATATTATCCATGTAACCGTACTTTCTTCCTCGGGTGATGTTTAAATTCTAAGAAAGAAGATATGAGTTTGCGTCTGTGTTTGTTTGTTAAATCCAATTCCAAGAAAAAGAGACAAGTTTACAGTAAATAGCCAAGACCTCTAGTAGAATTAGACGGAAGTCTTTCAAACTCGGTGTGTAATATCAACAGACTTGTTAGATGTATTTTGTTTGATGTTGGTAGATAATTACTTGTTTAAGGTAAAATATAATTCATCTAAAGCTTGATAGCAGTTATTTTACCTGTTTAAAGGTTGTTTGTACTTGTATAATGTGCGCATTAAGCTATTACTTATGATTTGGTAATTATAAAACACAACATGAAAAGGTTATCTGTAATGTAAAATCAAGTGTAATGATTCATTAAAAAATTATAGATAGCTACATCAAAATAGGTGCCAACATTTCAAAGATAGTGTACATTAAAATTAGTTAGAACATATAATTAATAATTGGAAAAATAGATATTAAAAATTCTCTGATGTATATGATCAACAGTTAATAAAGTAAACCAAAAAGCGTACCATCTTCGGTTGGATATGAGATTTTTATCTTAGCCAATCGCATTTGCATCCTTGTCATTTAATATTTTTTTCGTTTTTATTAAATAAAGTTATAAAAAAATTGCGCTTGACTACATGTGCTTTTTAAATATTTTCTCTTAATAAAGTATCAAATAACTAACTGCGTTACACTTCCTCTTAGTAAACAAAACAAAACAAAAATTTGAACACCTTAAGGATTACCCTAGTAAAAATAATTACAGGAACAATGGTTGAATTGGACAAAGTATGATTTAATATAGAAAACAGCAAATCATTTGTAAAAGTTTCAAAGGCTTTGAAACGGAAAGCAATCTATTTTTTCACATGCTTTAATTGACAGTACTGATGAAAAACCCCTGTGTAGCCAAGTGGTCTGAAATGCGGTGCCCGAGTTTAAATCTAGAGCGAGCGAATCTTAGTGTGAGAAAGCTTGCCGGTTCATATTTCAATGGTAGAAAGTCTGGTTACTGATACTTAAAGATATCAAACACGTTCTGAAATTGAAAAAAAATCTGGGGAAAAAAGCAGAACCACATGCACATTCCAAAATGTACGACACAAACATATTGGTTCATGTCCAATTCACAACCCCAAGTAAAACAGGCTTATTCAGGTCCACACTTGAACGTCCATCAAGGATGTAAGACCGGGTGCTCCGGAAGAATAACCACTTCATTTCTAGCTAGGTACATCCGCCAAGTGTAAAATAGAAATAAAGATCGGATGGAACGGAACTACAGAACGTCAAATATAATTTTGTGTACAACGACACATACTTGTATAAATATTTAATAAGGGCCACATTTTGAGAGCCATGTTAAGCCTAGGTTTCTGATAATCCCTGAGTGATCAGTCTTTTTCTAAGGAACTTGCTTTGTTATATAAAGTATTGGAAAAGGTTAACCAAGCTGTTAAAAATGAGAAACAAATACGCTGGAGAAGCAAGAATATTACTGCAAAGTTGACAATAAAAAATTGAAGTCAAACAGCTTCAAATGTAGCCTTTCGTGGGTGTCATAATGAGGTATAAACCCAACTATGAAGCAGAGCATTAAGCACCAGTCGTAGCTTTTATTTTAAGCTCACTGGGATATATAACATTCACATTTTATCCTAATTTTGGATTATTAAGACATGGTTTCGACATACGAAGCGAACATTCTATCAACTCACTATCGTAGTAGTGTTATTAAGGGATAGAAGTCAGACAATCTGTCTAAAATTCATATGATAAAGAGAGTTTGATAACCTTTAATTTTCAATAAGTTATATCAGCGAAAAATTAAATACAAATGTGATTGATATTAGCGTTTAGCCTACAAGTGCTATAGGAAGCTACATCAGACACCAACCAAATACTTTCTGATTAAAAAATAATATACTTATTGAAGTATAACTCATTATGTTGCTTTCTTCTTTTCAAATCGAAGGACATGTATCTTAGTTAATAATTACATCGCATTTAAAAATGTTGTTAAAGTTCAAGTAAGTTACTGTAGATACCCAACAAAGACTGTATAAAAGCATATTATACTTCATTATATTTTTAATTGTACCGCATTTGTATCTTAAAGACGACTATTCATTCCAAAAGATCTCAGTTTACCAAACATTTTTCCTTTCAAAAACTATTTAATCTTAAAGATACTTTGTTACTATCTAGACTTTGTATATTTATATCTGTAATTGTAAACAGGGTCTGTTACGGTACATATTGTCGTCCATCGGTACATATTGACGCCGACGACAATATGTATCGAGTTTAGGCTTTTTTTCTGCAAAATGGGCGACAATATGTACATCATATATCGGCACATATTGTCTCCGGCAAATACATTGATAGTATCACCAAAAATGATGTTTCGAAAATGTTTTTGACATTGTTGTCATTGAAATATGAATAATTAGTTTTTACATAGTTAATGAGTAAATCTAGCAGCATTTTATTGCTCGTTCGCTCTCGCTCTCTCTCTCTCTCTCTCTCTCTCTATCTCTCTCTCTCTCGTTGAAACTTCATCAAGTCACTTTATTTCTGTTAAAGTTAGTTAAGTTTCCAATTAAATATTGAAAAGTGGTAGCAAGGTAGGGTTAAAATATTTTATATCAAAGGCCATAACTCAGAAATTAGGCAACGAACATGTTGAACATATTCACGATTTCAATATATAACTTAAGAGTAAACTTGACTGATAATACGAGTGCTTTGTCAAAGGACAATGCAATCTGTTGCTTTATGAATAAATGTTCTTCCCTGTTCATAAATCCAGTAATCTTTTGGGATAAAGTGAAAGTTTAACTATGGACACCTCTTTTTATACAATAAAAGTGGTTTTTAAAAGTATGAGATTGTATGACGAAAAAAGTTTTTAAAAATCGAAAAAATATTGTTTTAGTTAAATTAGCCCTTTTTGTAATGCCAAAAAATTATAAAGTGATGTTGTGCTCTAAATAAATATTATAAACTGGAATAATTTTTCATTTGAAATTTTCTAAAAATATTTAAAAAGCAAGAATTTCAAACAATATAATTTTTATAAATGAATATATAAGATAAAAACTTTTACATCTGACACTTATGTACTGAGACTGTCTTCCCTCACCTTAATATAATGATCAAGAGGATTCAAATTCTAAATTTGATGTTACAGGATAACAAATAATTTATGCCCAACCCTTTATATCAAGCAAATACATGATTTTTCTTTATGTATTCCATAGAGTCCATTTAGTACTATCGTGTGGAAAAAGGAATAGGTCGCTGCAGGTCAAAAATCATGAATCGGACCGATGTTCTTTTCTGGAATCTATCGACGTTCACACCAGGTCCTCTCTCTATGTTTTGCAGGATAATATATTGAATATAGTCATTTTGACACTTTATATTACAAAGGGCAATGGCCATTTCGTAAAAGCCCTAAATATTCGCAGGGAATGAAGCATTTGAAGGTTTGGATTATGAAAGTAAAACCATTTTTGTATTTGATTTGTCTTTCTGTGAGAATTCAACATCATCATCATCATCATCATCATCATCATCATCATCATCATCATCATCTCCAACAAACCATATAAGAAGGCGACAATAATACATTATGTATGTGTAAATGAAGGTACATATTGTCGCCCCGACGACAATATGCACCGTCAAAGGGTCACTCCTCCAGGTATGTAAACTGCCCCACTACAATATGTTATTATTTATGATTTGTATATAAATATTGTCTCTATACATTATTGTAAATATGTTTATGAGATTAATAAAGAATTAGATTTGATTTTGAAGTATAATTCATAACTTATTTCTTTTACTCTGTCAATATTTCAAATTAACAAAAACAGAACTATTTTTGAATCATCTGTGGAGAGACATGTTTAAACATTGTTTTAAAACAATCAACAGTCATATTAAAATTATAGCGCCGTAGCTTTGTATACCCTGATATCTTATAATAATCGGAGCTCCGAAAATAATTCTAACAAACAAAATAGGAGTTAGATAGCTCGAAAATGCAATTTACGTTGGAGTCACTGTGTTTATGACAGTAAATTTGTGCAAAACATTCATAGAAAATCAATTAATTTGAATAAAGTTTTGGTATTTTTTCACTTAATTGAATAATAGTCGTAATGGGACTGTATGCGCATCCGTCATTACAATAAACTATTTTTGTAGAAATTAAAATGTTGCTGTTATGGAGATTTTACATGTCGAGAATAGAGTTTGTTTGCACCGGAAGCAATGATTTTGGTGACGCATTACGTTGTATGCGCAAACAAATCACCATTTGGCTTGTTTTTCAACATGTGAAACCCAAATAGCGGTAACTTTTTACTGTGTGCAGGAAATATTAAAAGGTAATCGTAGATTCGCATATCGATTTTCAGTTACGACTAGACTCGGGTGCGTAAAAAATTCTAACCTTAATTCGAATAAATTTATAAGATTTTTTTTTTAAAAAGTTTTGCATAATTACTTTCACAAACAAGAGAACAATTAAAAATTTATACTAACCGTCTAGATGTTAATCTCCAAAACTCTCAAACTGGAGATGCTTTTTTTAAAGAATTTATTTATGAAAGTTGTTTGAGGTAGCCATTTTATGGTTACATCATCGATTGAAGTTATAACTAGATCAAAATGAGTTGATTTGAGTAATGGTGTTAAACGTCCCAGTCAAGAATATTTCACTTATATCGAGCGACGTCGCCAGCTATAGGCGAAAGTGCAGAAATTTGGCCTGTGCGTTGCGCCGATGGCATTATATACAGCAGGGTTCTTTATCGTGTTAGCGCTACCGTGACTTGGGACCTCGTTTACTTTTAAGTTTCCGTCCGAAAGAACCGTCACTTTCAATTCGTAATGGTGAGTGCTTGGCGAAAGAACAGCCACTACCCACTTTCAGGTTTTGGGTCAGACCTGGTCGGGGTTCGAACCCATGACCTCCCTCTTAAGGAGCGAGCACTATACCAACTGAGCAACCACAGTGGTTCTTGATCAAAACGGAAAAGTTACCAAGTCATTCGATAAAATTTATTGCAATAAAATTTTTATGCCAAAAATTAACATCAATAAGGTTTTTAAATTTTTATTATTTTTATTTATTCATTTTTTAAAATTTTATTTATTTATTTATTTAATTTTTTTTAATTTATTATTATTATTTATTTATTTTGAATTTTTTTTTTTGGAACACGTCGTCTATTACATTTTTATAAAGATTTATTCAAAGTTCCCTTGTTTTTTATTCGCGATGGCAGTTTTGATTCAAATGTCATTTTCTTGCTATAGATCTGATTTTTAAATCTACTGCAAGCTTATAAGTTAACACCAGGAAACTGTCATGGTATTCATTGTCCACATTAAAATTTGTAATTGTCCTTTACTTTCCATATCGTGAAGATCGTAGTTATTTACTACCCAGCTGTTGTATCTAAAACTAATTAGCTTCGTTTTAAATAACCAAACTCTAATCATCTGTAGCTATATATCTTATTAAGTAGAAGTTTTAATCAAAACCTAATATCATGACACGTTTGAGGTAGCAGATGCTAATAAAAAACTAATCAAATAAAAATGAAAATGAAAATAAAAACGTCAACACTGTCATGTCCTAACAATATATTTTTTTTGTATCGATTTTTACTATTTAGTTTTGATTTTGCTGTTCTTTAACCGACTAACTAATCAGTTAGAATATATATTTGCTTTGAATGTTGTCTGATTAACAAGCGAGAGAGAAGAATTGTAAATCACCGATATTATACATACATGTCGTAAAAGACAACAATGATAATCTATTTTAGTACACCTTCACCTTTGTCATTCAGTGTTTTTCTTTCTTGTATAAATGATCAGCATGATTTTAGCAATAGCATATTGCCCTTTTTTATCAATAAAAGTACACTGTCTGTATTCTGGACTGAAATATCTGGCAAAAGTATCGATAAAACATGACACTATATATAATATTATACTCGTTAATATCACGGAAACAGAGTTTTAAAGCCGTTTTATATCCATATATGTCAAACGTATATTATCAATTTTCGACATTAAACAAAAAGTTTAGTTTATAAATAAATGACTAAATTGAGAATTAAGTCAAACAATCCGTGATTTAATAGGCATTTGTAGAAGGTAAACACTAATAAATAAACATGCAGATGTTAATGATTCTCGCCGTTTTAAAAAATTGAAAGAGAAAGAAAAGGTTTTAACAACAACTCCACAAACCACGTTGATGTGAATAGTTTAATCCGTTTTATAAATTGAAATGATCTAAAAAAAAAAAAATCAGCTCTGCAAGATATGCCACTAGCTTATTCAAAACCCGTCATTTTAGGTCTTCAATACGTGTCGTGTCCTTCAAAATAGGTAGCAAGACGTTTCTAGCGTCGTATACTAGATGGTATTATAAGGGTTAACATTAAAACAATTTCCAGGTCATAGATGTCCGAAACACTATTATATTATAAACTGTTGTCAAGACAGAAACCATTTAGTTGGAATCGGTAAACAACCTAAGGCTGTATATGACCTAATGCAAGGAGATTGTGAATGGTCCATGAAAGGTAGCAATAAACATGGAGAGAATGAAAATTGAGTATACTGGCAGAAAAAAAAAAAAGAATTTCTTAAGAGTAATATGATTTACTAGCATAGTTCTATATGATCTTAATAGTAACTCCAAATATTCCATTACAACATCGTTACAAGGATCTACTGTCAGTATGTAAATATATATATATATATATATATATATTATATATCCTGTTTGGTCTCTTTTTCTATTTCTACACAAAAAATAAATAAATAAAATATATAAATTACTAGAGTACATTATCAAGTAAATGTTAAAGTTGTTTTTTCCCTCCATTTCGATTACGCCATTTCTCAAGTTTACTAAATTCAAAAAAAATTGGAAAAATATTGATATGAAATAGAAAACTGTTAAATTGACGTAACCCCAATTTTCATGTTCTGTGTTTAACTTCAAGTACATATTTTTAAAAACAACAATTTCTATAACACATTTGACGTTACTTCACTTTCTTTCGTTTTATTCAACACTTAATATTGAATATAAAGTTCTTTTACCGGATTTCTTAGAAGAAAATTGAGCGTAAAATACCTATGAATTATGAAACAAGCTATCTAATGTAGCAATTTTAGCTCTATCTCATGATTTTTATTGCTTGATTAAAACTTCAAATAACATATAAAAGCATC
This sequence comes from Tegillarca granosa, assembly GCA_029721355.1. Classification (NCBI taxonomy): domain Eukaryota; kingdom Metazoa; phylum Mollusca; class Bivalvia; order Arcoida; family Arcidae; genus Tegillarca; species Tegillarca granosa. Next base: position 35,604,780 of record CM056598.1, on the reverse strand, counting down.
TTAAAAGGTAGCAATAAAATATAAATGATGTTATTTACTATACTGAGTCTAATTTACAAAGTTTGTGAAAATAGATATCGATTTTTAGTAAGAATACCTTAGTATATAAGAATGTTTATGACCAAAATATGACAATCATTATGATAAGTTTTCCATATTTATCACGCTGATTTTTTATGTCAAAAATTTTGAAAGTAAACTGAATAACGCCCGTTAGCGTTTGTATAGTTTTTGCATTCATATTGACAATGAACATCCTTTTAAAACAGTTTTATTGTTATACTTTCTTTAAAATTAAAAATAAGTCATTGATTTTAAGATTCAACAATTCCCTTATGTAACACATGCACATCAGCTGGAGTCAAGTAGACCAAACAGCTTCAAATTATGCGTTTTGACCGAAAATGTGATTTTTGGCCGATTTAGTCGTCCAATAACAACACATTTATTTTTTTATATTATTATTATTATTATTGTTATTATTATTATTATATATTCTAATAATACATTATGTTACTGAAAAATCGAGAAAATACCATCAATTTATCTGAAAACAATATTAGTTTTCAACCAACCAACCCGTGGTTACCCCGCACTAAAATAGTGCGGATTCAACTTATAATATTCTCATTAAAATCTTATTTGATTGACTTTGTTGATTTTAATTTGTGCATTATAACAATTGAACCGTTCTTGTAGAATCTCGTAAATGCGCTTTTTAACCTTGTCTTGAATGTAAACAAATGTGACATAGTGCCATGTTTGTTTAGCTATGTAGTTTTAGTTTTGAATTGTGAATTGCATTTTATGTGTTCATACACGGACTCACAATTAATCAGTATTATTTTTGGTGAGGTAACCACAGGTGGGGGTTTGGTTTAAAAACTATATGTATTTATATGTATTTTATAAGAAATGAAATCATAATGATAATAATTTGAATATCAATACAATAAATGTGTTGTTACTGTCTAAAATGAAAGATTCTTCGTGCCTGTTTCGTCTACTGAACTCTTGAACTCCTGATGTGCATATGTTATAGAAGGGAATTTTTTAGTCTGGAAATCAATGAATTGTTTTTTCCCAAATATTTATTCAGTTTGCTTGCAAAGTTTTTGCATTCATATTGACAATGAACACCCTTTTTAAACATTGAACCACTTTTATATTCAAACTTTCAAAATGTTTTATGATACTTTATGTAAAATCTAGATAGTTCATTCGTCAAAAGCTGTTTGTCAATTTTCACCAACAGATTTCTAAAGCATACTCATCTTACCGACGGCAGTTCATCCATAGCAACAGGTAATTTTTTTTATTATCAGACTCGTAGCCTAAGCAATGCCGAATACTGAAAATTATACTTTCCGCCACCGATCCATTCCGAAAATTAGTTTCGCCTCATTCTGTCAAAAGACGACCGTTTCTAAATAATAAGTTTGTAGATGTCACAAACGATGCGTTATTTCGTTCTGTTGGTTTAGATTTTTTTTCAAGTTCTTGTAGAAAATGTAGCTGGAAAAACATTTAGTATATAAAAAAAACATACTGACCTTTGTTGAGTGACTTCGTGTCGGGTGTTAATTTTTTTACTTGGTTTTATCATATTTAAACATTAAAAGTGGTCAAGTAAGTTATTGATAAATCGTTTTATTGGGGAAATGTTACAAAAAATGCGTAATACCTCGTTATTGTAGTTGATTTATAGTTTTGATTTTTACAAGTAAATTATATGGATAAAAATAAA